>PVLA01002211.1:0-285198 GCA_004027455.1 Hydrochoerus hydrochaeris | reverse complement strand
TTTATAAATATCACATTGTGTCTCTAGTGTAAAAAGTAATAAGAAATGTAGGAGTAATAAAATGCAAAAAGTGTAATTCTTATTATAAAAAAGAGAAAATAAAGTGCTCTAAAGGATATAACTGCATGTATGTTTAAGTGTGTAAGATAAATGACCATATTACTAAGTTTTTGTTAGATCACTGAGCAGAACTGTTTGCCGCTGCTTCACCTTGTCTGGCATCTGCAACCCACTAAACCTTTTGCCACTTTGCACAATTACATACTTGTGAATGTCTGCCAAAGTGCACAGAGTATTGATTAAGGGATTATAATTTGCAAATAAGGAAGTTCAAATTTATTTACATAAACATGAGGTAAATGTGTATTTCTTCTAATATGCTATAAGCTCCAGGGAAAGAAAAATCATTATTAGCACTGTTCACTGTTTTACTTGCAATGAAATCACACGCACACACACACACACACACACACAAAAGAAAAACACCCAGTATGTATTTATACTAATAAGACAGTTCTAGATATAACAAGGACAACTGTGACTTCCATATTGCATACATTTCACTTTGCTCTCATATCCTTTCTTTGAAAAGTCAACTGATGGTTGATCAAGTTCTTAAAACAACATTCATTCTATGAGTGATTCAGCATGACCTAAAAAACTAATGAGCCAGGCAAGATATGAGAAGAGTATGAAGATCTTCCTTGAAATAGAAAAGAAAAAAGCTTCAGAAAACTTCACATTCCGCCTAGAGAAAACTCCAGAACGATGAATTCTTCTTACTTCAAGTTAAAATCAACACCCCTGAATTTAGGCTCTTACCTCCAAAACCATCTCATGTGACTACATCAAGAAAATTGCAAGTAAATACTTGACCTTCTCCATCTTAAATTTGGTAACAGTTGACCTTAAGGTATAGTTTAGGTTGTTTTGACTTTCTGTTGCTTAGATTAAATTAAATTTCTTTGAGTGTCTTTTATGTTTTAACTTGGTTTGTGACATCTATTTTATTTCTCAGCAAACTCTTACCCACTGGGCTACTTTGTAGTCCCCAGGTGTGCCATGTCCTCTCCTGCTTCTATGGTCCTACAAAGCAAACTGTCTTCCCTATGGCTTGCTTCACCAGAGAAGTTTCTTACTGTCTATCAAGACTGCTCAAGCATCACCTCTTACCTCTAATTCTACCTCCCGTATCTGGGGTTAATTTTGCTTAGATGTGTTGCCATAGCACACTAAACAACTCTCTATCTTGCTGTTTTAATCATCAGTTCCTTTATGTCCTCCTCTCTGGGGATGGAATCCTGTTTGATTTGTTAGAGTCTGCAAATAAATATGATTTTACTTTAGTGTCTGACTCTTTGATTAACTAGTCAGATAAATGAATAAACTGAATCAATGAAAACACACCGGGCTAGATTAAAGTGAGTGTTAAGGTAAATTGGTAAATTTCTAGCATAAATCATTTATGGGTGAAGCTAATAAAGATGGGTAAACCTTTTAATTTCTTTTGTTTGGGACAGCTGCACAGTCTGGAATCTGTAACAGTATAACTGTTCTTTCTATCCACATGGATTTAGAGCAGAATTTAGACTATTAAATCTTTTAATCATAGTCTATTGTTCATATTACCTGTCTTATAAAGAATTCAGAGAAAAAATATTCTCTACAAATATGAGAATGATTTTAAACGAATTAGTAAAATGTTTTAGAAAAAGCATGTTATACTCTTAGCCCTGAAAAATTCTTTAAAATCTTTCTTTCTGATAATTATATCAAAGCAAGTCAGGATGATGGCTAAATAAATGCCATACTGCAAAGAAGTGTCATAAAAAGCCAAAATAAATGTAATAAAAATCTGACAATTTAAATAATAAACCAAAATGTATCTGTCATATTAATCAGAGGTAATATATGATTACTTCTGTGATATATATATATATATATATATATATGACAAAAAAACTGAGAACCAAGGAAATTAGATTTTAATCTATGCTTAAAGAAATAGTTATATGTTTCAAGTACATAATTTTTTCTGAGTCTTATTAATCTTTCCTCAATTTATTATATAATTTTTATTGTTCTTAAACTTAGCTAATGATAAACTAAGACATTCACTGTAAGGAATACAAACAGAAATGTGATACATAGTAACATAAGAAATACAGATAGTAGCACAAAAAGTAAGGCCAAGGTGTATCTGAGAATTATACTGATAAATGTTTTGAAGGAAAATTATCCATTGACTAACTAACTATCCCTGATGTTTGTGAGATTCTGGAAGAATTGATGTTACCTTTTGAAAAAGATTCAGTTTGGGTGAATCAAATAATAGTTTAAGTTAACTTTCTTAAATAATTATAGAGCAGAATTAGGCCCTTAATACCTGGTTACCATAGTCTGTTAGACTGTAGGAACATATTGTCTCTGTACTTAGTTAAAATAGAAAATAGTATTAACACTAGTTATGTTTACTTTAATGAAAGACTCATTGGACTACAAATTTGGTAACAAGGAAAAGATCTTAGTAAATTGCTACTTTACAATTTTTTTGCATTGGAAAATCGTTTATTACTGACATTCTCTTAAGATACTGATAGATGAGTCCCTTTTGGAAAAGAGCATAGGAGTCATGTTTAGAAAGATTATTTTTAGTAAGAATTTTGAACTTCCTGGGTAGTTAGATCTCATGGAGCCAAACCTTGATAGAAGATTTTGGCATATAAACAGATAGAATTAAAGTGATTTGAGAATATTATTGTGAGAATTATTTTAACTAAAGAAAGTTTAGTATTGGTTATTTAAGAAGCATAAGGAGTTATTATATGAATTGCTGAATCAAGAGTTTAGTATTCAGTAATTTACATGAAATAACCCGGATGCATTGGGAGAAAGGGTAAGAGGCCTTTTTGATTGATTAGATTATAAACTTGGTTACCTATTTATGTACTATCTTTCCAGAATTTTTTTAATAAAGCACACTAGTTTTAGTTAACTAAGGAATCGAGATTTAGGAAGTAACCATTATTAATATAATTGGGATGACTGATGAAATCTGAATATGAGCTGCAAATGAGAACTCAATGTCATATCTATATAAAAATTTCCAAATATGATATTTACAGGTATCTATGTAAAATAATTACTGGGTGATACATGTTGAATTAAATAAGGGTTAAGATGTCATGATATCAGACATGTTCTGCTGAGCATTTTAGAAAAGTCAGTTTTAATTATTATATAGAAAAGGGAAAACATTGTCAAAGGCATTTAATATAGGTAAAGTTTATATAGCCTTTATTCTGATAGTCCTGAATTCTTTTTTAAAATAAAAAACTATGGAAAATATGTTGTATGACCTTCCCCAAACTAAGCCAAATGAATGAGACATCTGTCCATTTTAGATTTCCACATGTAAGTATGACTTTATCTGGTGGCAAATGAAATCAATTTGTAGTAGGCAGAATTCTTACTGTGATACAGAACTACATCTTCAAGATTACAGATAATAGCAGCCTCATTCTTTCTTGCCCTTCCAAAATTCTGTTCATAAAGTCTCACTGTTTTGTTGTATCCAGACTCTCATTCATCAGGCTGAGTGCAAAAAGTCCAAATTAAATTTGAGTTTCCATGTACCATACACAAAAGCATTTTCAACTGTAGTCTAACCCAGTTGAAACAAGTTCTTTGAAACGAAACCAACATCTCTTGTGTCAGTTCAGTAGCGCTCAAGCTCCAAACACGGTATTCATAATTTTCAGGATCATAACCCAAAATTATTTCACATAACAAGGAAAAAAATACATGATTTCTACTCTAGTCCTCTAGGAAAAGATGTTCAAGAAATGCCATGCCTGAGATGATGCAGATATTGGACTGATTCATCCACTGAACAGTTGAAAAGCAGCTAATCTAATCATTCTCAAAGAGATAAAGAAAAAATTCTCATGATGGATGAAAAAATAAGACACTTCACCCAATAAATGGAGTATATTAAAAAAGCAAATATAAATTTTAGAGTAAGAAAT
This sequence comes from Hydrochoerus hydrochaeris, assembly GCA_004027455.1. Taxonomy (NCBI): domain Eukaryota; kingdom Metazoa; phylum Chordata; class Mammalia; order Rodentia; family Hydrochaeridae; genus Hydrochoerus; species Hydrochoerus hydrochaeris. The sequence continues at coordinate 281,170 of PVLA01002211.1, read as the reverse complement.
ATATTCTCTGAAGCAAAATATTTTATGAGCTTATTAATGGAATGACTGTGACAGAAAGGAGTAAATTAACCTAAAATAGATCAACATAAATTCAATATAAAGAAAAAAATAAAAGTTTGAAATAAAGAGACAATCCCTGTGAGCAAGAATAAAACCCAAACAAACCAACTGTATTAGTCAGTGTTTACTAGAGGCAGATGCAGGAATATGGAAAATATCTGTCTGCATGTTGCAGACTTGAAAGATCCGGCCAAAGGCCTGGAGTCAACAGCAATATGCTGTGCAAGTTCTACATGAGGCTGAAGGATCCTTAGTAGAAGACCAAAGGTTCTATACCAGAAAGGCACAAGAGGTGTGGATGGAAGCTGAAGTATCTATTCCAGAAAGCTGAGGGATCTGCACAAGAATCCAGAAGACAGTATCCAAGATGAGGATGATAATTGAAGTTCCCTTGACAAAAGAAAATAGACAAAGCTCTTTCAAAGAAAACCCACCAAAACTCCTCCAAAGAAAAACAGTTGCAACGAAGCTCGTCTAAGGAAGATCAGCTGAAATCTTTCCTTCCCATCCTCCTTTTATATGGTTCTGACAGCACTCCTCCTTAAATGGAGTCTTATACACTCAGAACCATGCTCATTTAATTTAGGTGGATGATTCCCACCCAAGTTGACAATTAATCAATCATCATGCCAATAAAAAAAAAACTTTGTTGTTGGGCTATCCCAACAAACAAGACCAGAAAAGAACTTTTGAATAGCTAAAAGAGTACATAAGAAGACAATTGTCTACGGAAGAAACATTTATAGTCATTTATTGAGGAAAATCCAAGTCATTTATAGAAGAAAATCCATTGTAATAACTTCAGACTTGTCTACAGAAAACTTAGTGTTCAAGAAGGCATGAAATAATGTATTTCAAACCCTAAAGGAACATAATTACCAACCTAGAGACTATATACAGAAATTCCACCGTTAAAGTTGAAGGAAAAATAAAGTGCTATCAAGATAAGCACAAGCTAAAGAAATACATAATCATAAAACTGGCATTGTAGAAGATACTTAAAGGAATCCTACACATAGAAAAAAGAAGAAATGTTATAGAGAATCAAACATTAGAAAAACAACAGAATGACAGAAATTAGTACATGCTGTTCTATAATAACTGTAAATGTAAATGGTTTTAATTCTCCAATTAAAATGGACATCAGTTAATGATGATCTTCAATGAAAAGATGCAGACCAGCAAATTGGATTAAAGAATAAGACCCAAAGTATTGTTGCTTACAAGAAACACATCTCACTAGGAAATATGTACAGACTGAATGTGAAAAGATGAAAAGGAACAGAACATGCAAACAGAACCTGAAAACAACCACAAGTAGCTTTTCTACTATCTAACAAAGTTGACTTCAAGATAAAACTACATAGAATTGTGTATCCTGCAAAAGTGTCTATTTAAACTAAAGGAAAATAAACATTTTCAGAAAAGCTATTATAATAGAGTCCATCATGATTGGCCAAAAGGAATAACATCAGATAAAAAGTAAACCCTGATTCATTAATTAAAATGAGAAATGGTAAATAAATTTGAGAAAATATAAAAACACTTCACTGTTTTAATGCATTCAAAACACATATGAAAGTTTAAATAAGAATGTTATGCTTTGACCTTTCAGAGATTTCAGTAATGTAGTTAACTTTACATAACAAAAAAGTATAAAGGCATTGTGTTTGCAAATATCTTAATTCCAAGTAGGCTGTGAAAATATCAGTATCTATTCTAATTCCCAAAGCAAACACTAAAACAATGCAAGACTTGTATGACTAATAAAGAAATAGATAAATTGTTCTGCTCTTTAGAAGAAATTAGATAATCTCCCACCCAAATACTTTCTATAGCCTAGATCAACAGTAGGATCATGGAGCCTATGAGATTCTAAAGGATACTAAGCACCCAGAGGAGAAGAGAAGCAAGTGAACTGTTTCATTTTTTCTAAAAGTACAGAATGAGCCAACACCAAAGCCAGTAGGAGAAATATAGCTGTAACTTAAATGAATATTTAGAGGTCAAGTGTGAGCTAGTGCAGTTGAGTATTCCTTGAGTTATGTGATTCAGTCCACACTCAGATACCCAGTCTTTTGATTTGTCTGTCACTTAATTAATTGCAGGAAAAATAGAGAATGCAGTAGGAGACTTAAGAAGCCCATCTTAGTGACAAACAAGAAAGAAATCTTATTTACCCTTCAGACCCTTTTTATATTTTTCCATTTGAAGCAGAGCTATGATCTACCAGCAGAGGAGGAGAAAACACTCATGACTACTGGCACAAAGTAAATATTTGGTGACTTTGAAAAAAGATTTAAAAACTTTAAAAGACTGTCATTTGTAGTGTCTTTGTGCTGCTGTAATAAAATTTTACAATGGGTGACTTATAATCAACATTTATTTCTCATAGATCTAAAACTGAGATAAAAGATAACAACTCCCAGTATATTAAGTAGCTCGTGAGAACCCACTTCGTGATTCACAGATGGCACTTTCTCATTTGTGTTCTCATGGTGGAAGAGACACAGTAGTTCTCTCTGGAGTCTGTTTTAGAAAACAGTAATCTTATTCATAAGAACTCTGCCCTGATGATGTAATCATATCCCAAAGGCCCTACCTGGTAATATCATATTTATGATTAGGCTACAACAGATGAATTGGGAGAGAACATAAATAATCAGATCATGGCAACTATGTGGAGGACAGAAGAAAAGTACCTTGAGCCTATGTCCAGGTGTTGATACAAAGCAAACATCTTCTGTCACAGGAGGGTGGCAGGAAACTTAGTCTCAAGACCCCTCATTAAAAGAAAGCCCAGGCTCTTAATTACCATAATTATGCAAATTTATTGGGTAAAGTACGATAATCTGACAATGTATACACTTATAATGATCAAATCAAAATAGTTAACACATTTTCTTCATACATATTTATAAAAATATTTTAGTTATCCCATGATGTGAGGTAACCACAGTTTCAAATATCCTGAATATATACTGAGAATAAATAGAAGAGAGAAACTCAAAGGCTCCAAACACAAAATAATGACAAGAAATGGAAATGTCAATTACTCTCACTTGATAAGTATATATATATATATATATATATATATATGTATATATATATGTATATATATATATATGAATTGAAATATTAAACTGTTCTCCATGAATGTATATGTGATCAGTACATATATATTCATGAATTGAAATATTATATTGCATTCCATAAATATATATGAAGCAGAATTTTGTTAACAAAAAAAAAGAAAAGTAAGCCACCAAAAACTCCACTATAACTATCCCATATACCCAGTGACTACCTAAGACTAAAGGGAAAGAAAAAGACCTGTCTACACCAAATCCTTGAGCTAAGTAAAAGCAGCAGTCTACTTTATGATGAAGAGGAAAGAACAAGGAGAATATCACAGTGGAAGCAGCTATTCAAGGGCTGCTGAAGTGGAAGATGACCAGGAACACTGAGAAGGGCTCTGACACTCCATGCATCAGGCCAGCGATGAGGCAACAGCAACCCATGCTGAAGGGCATTCTAGTCCATAATGCACTGAAAACAAAATCTGGACAAAGATCAATGTTTCAACAGACTGACTCAAAATCTCACTTTAAAGAACTGTCAGAAGAGATGTGTCCCTTTCTAGGAATGAGTATCAATAACTTCATTGTCTATGTTTCTTGTATATATAAAACCTAACATTAAAACAATCTATGAGACACAAAGAAAAGTAAGAAAACAATGCATAATTTAAAAAGGAAAACACTTACAGATATAGACTGATCCAGATGTTGGAATTAAAAGAAAGATACTATAAAGTAAGTATGTCACTGTTGGTTTATACCCCATTTCCTAGAATAATGATTTCATTTTCACTGATTTGTGCATGGACAGTAATTCCCTTGGTTATACTACTTGTAGAAATTTCATTTATTTTGCTTCTTTTAGACTTCACTAAGTGCTGTGTACCACAAATTATTACCCTCATTTTATAGTTATAAAAATTAATCTCAGTAAACTTCAACACTTGCCCAAATTACATGTACTGCTGTCAAAAATAGGGTTTTTCACTTAAATTTCTACTTCCACTCATTTTAAGCATCACTGACTCATACAATTCTTATAATTTTTATAGATTATTTTCCTATTTTAACATAGTTAATTCTTAAAAGTAATTCTTGTACCTAATTCATAAAATTAGTTTCATTTCCAAATTCTAGCATGACTTTCTTTGCAAACTTGGATTCACCAGGACAGAGAGGTCATTCTGACCTATTTTCCGTGTATTTTAAGCCTTACTTCATAATTAAACATTGATCTTTTTATTTCTGAATTTAATATTGCAACAGAGTTCATTTTGATGTACTGTACATGTATCATTATCCAATCAGAAACAATCTTACCTTATGAATCAAGGTTAATTCTCATCAAGACCTCAAAATCAGTTAAAAATACAAAAGTAACAGAAAATTAAATATTCTCCTACAGTGACAGCTGCAACTATTCATCCTGATATGGCAACTTCACTGAGGTGAAAAGCAACTATCAGGCTGGTACAGCATGCTCTTGGGTGTGTCTGGGTCAGTCATAGAGGCATAGCTTTGAGTACTGTATAGGGCCCCTTGCTTATTCGGCCCTAGCAATGCTCCTTTATGCTATATCTTAGCTTTTATGAATTAAGCATCTTGGTTCTGTCATTCTCATCTGCTACATGTTCTGCCTCAGAGCCAGCTGATTAATGACTGAATTCCCCTAAACCCCAAAATATGAGCTAACTTAAACCTTTCTTTCTATAAATGATAAGTGTAGGTATCATAGCCATCAATGGGAAAACTGACCAATATATATTATGCAATAATATAAAAAGAAAAAGGTTTTCAATGGTAACAATTGTGAAAAAACAAATGTGAATAATTTTCTCTTCATTTTTAATTTATAGAAGAATAAAAGGATATATCATCTATTATTCTTAGTTACATAGCCAACTTGTGTTCTAAGTTCTCAGGATGAGTTATATTGAAGTAGAAAATTAGATAAAGACAAAATATTGTTTAAAATACACTAGCAGATACCTCTTTGAGGAAGCTTTCAGTTTGTCAAGACAATGATAATGGATTCTTATGATGAAATTCAACTGATGCTACTCCTTTTCTGTTAAACGTCTATAGAAGGCATAAGATTGAGCAAATTGAACAGAAAATCAACTTTAATTTGCAAATACTATTGTTATTCTTATTATTGGCATAAATTTTTGACCTGGAAATCACGAAATGAAAGTCTTCCATGCTCCTGAATTATGTATAGAGTTCAAAATGTATTGTCAGTAATGACTTCAGGTAGATCAAAAACCCTTTCACCTCGCTTCACTGTCATAACCATATGTTATTGGAAATCAGATGAAAATGAGCTACTTTGCCTCTTCAAACAGTATGTAGAGCAAAATCATTTATCTCCTACTTATTTAAATTTATAAACAAAACTGAGGAGAAATTATATTCAACTACTATAGAGTCTTTCAATTCATAACTCAATATATTGTTCCATTTATGTAAATTTTGTTTAACCTTTTCCTTAGATTCCTTTGGAATGTCATGAAAATAAGTCATGTCATAGTTTGTTAAATTCATAATTAACTACTTTGCTTTGTGGTATTGTAAATAGTATTGATTTTTAAACTTTGGGTTTTGATTGTGCATTGCCATTATATCAATTAAGAATTGGCTTTTTTATTTTGACTTAATACACTTGTACTTGTTATTTCCAGAATTTTTATATATTCTTGTGGATATTCTATAGATGTAAATATGGTGCCACCCCTGAATAAAATATTTTTAATTTCTTTTTTAAATCTATATACCATTTTTTTAAGTACTGGGGATCTAACTCACAACCTCACACTTGCCAGGTGGGCACTTGTGCCACTAAACTATTTTCCTAGCTAATTTATACACATTTTATTTATTTCTCTTCCCCTATTTCACTTTTGACTGGTGTTTTACATATCTCTCTGCATCACTTTCTTCAAATATATCTAAATTTTAAATTCCGAAGTTGTTTATAGACCTCATATAGTTGGATTTTGCTTTAAATATTCTGATAATCTCTATCTTTTAAAAAGTGTATTTGTGCCACTCACAGAAATTAATTATAGATGGAATTGGGTATTCCCAAAATAATCAGGTGCTGATCTGTAGTGTTCTTAGGCTTATGTGGAATAATCAAGCAGGAAGTAGAGGCAGAATGATTTGTCAATTGGGAATTGGTTTATACAATGTGCATCACTGCGTCCATCCATTTCTGAGAGACAGGAGTAACCAAATCTGGAATAGAAATTGTTACCTAGGCAACTAACAAATTGAAGTATACTGATAGGAGGATGGGGGGGTATCATCTGCTACAAAACCACTAGATAATTATACACATAGTTTCCCTTTTTGGAAACAAGGAAGGCATCAGAAAAAAATATCCTTGCCTCTGTTTATAGCCATCCACTCCTCATTTCTGTTTTCCAGGGCTTCCATTAAAAAAAAGTCATATATTAGGTAGTTTAAACAATAGAAACTTGTTTTCTCAAGGTGTAGAAGCTGGGCATCCCAAGATAAGACCCAGATGCCAAATGAGTTGGTTTCATCTAAGGTCTCTCTTGGGCTGGCAGAAATACCATGGTGTATGCACATCCCCTTTGTCTTCTTAGAAGGTTTCAGTTTAACTGAGCAACACTCTGAAGGCCCTACCTGGAAACATAGCTACATTTTTAGGTACTAGAGGTTAGAGATTCAACAGGGATTTTGTGAAGGACATGCTTCAGTTCATAAAACTGTTCTAAATAATCTGTTGAATTTTCTTTGTTTAAGGCTTCTTATTATTCCACCTATAGTCCCCAGTGATCCCCAATGTGTGCCAAAAAATACAGATAAGTACCAAATTGTTTTCCTGTATATATTTCCTGTCATAAAGTTTAATTTATAAAGTGTGCACAGTAAAAGACTAATAGCAATAACTAACAGTAATGGTTATTTAACACTTCCAAATTGTCTATCTGGAATTTTCCATGTAATGTTTGTGGACCTTGGTCAACCACTAGTAAATGAAACCTATATGGAAAAGGAAGTAACTAAAATGTTTTAAGCAAGAAAGGAACATTATTTAGAATAAAACTATTATACACTGTTTTGACGTAAGATACATATTTATTCATCTTAACTCAAGATGCACACTTGATTGCAGATTGAAACACACATTTCTTATTTAAACATATGTATACACATATACATACACATACACACACACACACACACACACATACACATACACACAATATATACCTCTTCTCAAAAATAATAAGAATAGGAAAGGGACTTTTGAGCCTGCTCCCAGGTGGTAAGACCACCCGCTGTGTCCCAGGCCACCCCGGGCAACAAACACGGGCGGTGGGCCTAACCAGGTCACTCCCAGTGACTGCTAAGCAGCCAGTGGGACCCAGATTCCAGCTTTGGGTCCTCACTGCGTGCTTCAGCGAAATTCCAGCTCATAGAAAGGGACTTTGAGCCTGCTCCCGGGCAGTAAGACCACCCGCTGCATCCCAGACCATCCCAGACTGCACACAGGAATAGGGGCCTAACCAGGCCATATCCACTGACCACAAAGCAGCCAGTGGGACCCAGATTCCAGCTTTGGGCCCTCATCACTCACTCAGGTGGAATCCCAGCACACAGAAAGGGACTTTGAGCCTGCTCCGAGGCAGTAAGACCACTCGCTGTGTCCCAGACCACCCAGGTATGCACATAGGGATGGGAGTCCAACTGGGTCATGCCCAGTGACAGCCAAGCAGCCAGCGAGACACAGATTCAAGCTTCAGACACTGACCATGCACTCTGGCAAATTCCAGCACATGGAAAAAACTTGGAATTAACTTACAGGTGGCGAACCTTGGACTACAGCAGATTAACTGTGCCAGTGTGGTGAGTATGCCCCTAAAATAGAGGTCTACAATGGGTAAATAGGGCCAGTAGTAAAGCCCCCTCCAACTAACTGTAAGACCTTGGTGAGTCTGGAAAGAGTGTGGGTGACCACCTCCTACACATAGAAAACATCAGGCAGAGTACCAATGACAAAACAAAACAGCAAAATGCAGTCTCAAACATCTAGTCCACCAGAAGCAAGTGCAGGAGATATTGAAATAGAGGACCCCAAAAGTAACACACTGGGAACCTCTGAAAAGATAGTGAGTGAAATTTAAAAAAAAAAAATTCATGAAGCTAATCAAATTAGAAGTACTCTCCCACATAAAGACAGAATAACAACCTTAGTAAAGGAGTTGCTGAGCACAGCTAAAGAAGAAATGGAGCATGGGAAACTGAAACCTTGAATGAACAATACAGAAAGCACACAGAATTCATGAAACAAACTGAAAGAAACATCCAAGAAACAAGATATTCTATTCAAAGTTTGCAAAACTGCTTAAATGAAGCTGAGGATAGGATTTTGGACCTTGAAGACAGGATCACAATTAGTTATCATGAAAGTTTAGGACTTTTAAAAATAACAAAGCAGCATGAAGTGACAATCCAACAGCTTCAAGATGATGCCAAGAGCAACAATACAAGATTAATAGGCATCAGTGAAGAGGCAGGAGTCAAAGCAAATGACGTAGCCAAAATATTCACAGAGGTAAGAAAAGAAAATTTCCCAAATATGGGGAAAGAATCTGATATGCAGATAAGTGAGGCATATAAAATGCCAAACAGTCACAATCAACATAAATCCAAACCCAGACACATAATAATTAAGATCTCAGACATGCAGCATAAAAACAGAATACTAAAAGCTGCTGGAGAAAAGACAAAACTCAACTACCAAGGAAAGGCCATTAGATTCACAACAGATTTTTCAGCACAAACCCTCAAGTCAAGAAGAGCTTGGAGTAAGGTATTTCAAGCCCTGAAAGAAAACAACTTTCAACCCAGACTGATGTACCCAGCAAAACTTTCTTTCAAATTTAATGGAGAAACAAGACATTTCCATGACAAAGAACAACTGAAGACATTCAAGTCCATCAAACGAACCCTAGAAAGAGTACTGAAAAACATACTACACAGAGATAAAAAATGACCACAATCCCCAAAACAACAACAGAAAGAAACCACGAGGTAGGATAAGCAATTAAATAAAGGGAAAAGCAGAAAGAAAACAACTGGAACATAACATGGCAAAGTCAAGCCAGTACATATTAATGATATCCATAAATGAAAATGGCCTCAATTCACCTATAAAAAGAAATAGACTGATATAATGGATCAAGAAACATGATCCCACAACATGCTGTATACAAGAAACATATCTGACCCAATAGGAAATTCATAGATTAAAAGTTAAAGGATGGAAAACAGTATTACATGCAACAGGAACCCAGAAAAAAGCAGGGGTAACTATTCTAATTGCAGACAATGTGAACTTCAAACCTAAAATGATTACAAGAGATAAAGAAGGTCACTACATACTCGTTAGTTGAAAATTTCAAGAGGAAGAACTAACAGTTATAAATATATATGCACCAAATACAGGAGCACCCAACTATGTAAGACAGACACTTATGGACATGAAAAACAAAATACATAAGAACACAATTATAACAAGGTATCTTAACATCCCATTGTCACAAAGAGATAGATCAACTAGACAAAATGTCAGCAAAGAAATAACAAAACTGAATCATACCTGTGAGCAATGGGACTTAGTAGATGTTTACAGAGTGTTCCACCCAACCACATCAGAATACACATTCTTCTCAGCAGTACATGGGACATGCTCCATATTGAACATATATTATCCCATAAAACATTCTTAAGTAAATGCAAAGGTATTGAAATCATCCCATGCATAATATCTGACCATAGCTCATTGAAACTGAAAATTAATGGCAAAAGAAATTGCAAAACCTGCACAAATGCATGGAAATTAAATAACAATCTTTTGAACAACCAGTGGGCTACAGATGAAACTAAACAAGAAATAAAGCAAGACCTTCAATTCAACAAAAACACAGAAACAACATACTGTAATCTGTGGGATGCAATGAAAGTGGTCTTAAGAGGGAAATGTATAGCAATAAACATCAAGAAAACAGAATGAGCACAAATAAACAACAAAATGCTCCATCTCAAGCTTCTAGAAAAAGAAGAGCAAGCTAAACCAAAAGCTCATAGAAGAGAGGAAATTGTAAAGATTAGAGCAGAAATCAATGAAATTGAAACTAAAACAAACAAAAAAAGTACAAAGAACTAATGAATCAAAAAACTGTTTTTTTGAGAGAATAAACAAAATTGACAAACCCTTAGCTAACCTTATCAAGGGAAAGAAAGAAAAAACCCAAATTCAAGCAATAACTAAAAAGGGGGAAATTACTACAGATTCCATGGAAATTCAAAACACCATGAATACCTACTTTGAAAATCTCTACTCACATAGACTGGAAAACAAAGAGGAAATGGACAGATTTCTAGAAACATATGAACTACCAAAGCTCAACCAAGAAGATATAGCAATTTTGAACAACCCAATATCAGCTATTGAAATTGAAAATTTAATTAAAAACTTACCAACAAAGAAAAGCCCAGGTCCTGATGGATTCACAGTTGAATTCTGCAGGAAATTTAGAGAAGATTTGATGCCAATACTCCTTAAACTCTTTAATGAAATTGAGAAGAAAACAACCCCCCCTAAATCATTCCTGGAGGCAAGTATTACTCAGATACCAAAACCAGAGAAAGATCCAACCAAAAAGAACTACAGACCAATCTCACTTATGAACATTGATGCAAAGATTCTCAATAAAATACTGGCAAAAGAAAGCAGCAAATCATCAAGAAGATTATACATCATGACCAAGTGGAGTTCATTCCAGGAATGCAAGGATAGTTTAACATAAGCAAATCAATAAGTGTAACACACCACATCAACAGAACCAAAAACAAAAACCCCATGGTCATCTCAGTAACACAGAAAAAGCTTTTGTCAACGTCCAACACACATTCATGATAAAAGCCCTTCAGAAACTCGGAATACTCAGTATCTACATCAACTTTATACAGGCCATCAATGACAAACCAACAGCCAACATTATACTAAATGGACAAAAAATGAAAGCTTTCACTTTAAAATCAGGAACAAGAAAAAGATGTCCACTATCACCACTCCTTTTCAAAATAGTTCTGTAAACACTATCCAGGGCAATCAGACAAGAGAGAGAAATAAAAGGAATAAAGATAGGAAAGGAAGAAGTTAAATTATCACTATTTGCAGATGACTGTATATAGAAAACCCAAAAAACTCCATTGAAAGACTACTAGAGGTAATAAACAAGTTCATCAGTGTAGCTGAATACAAAGTCAATGCTCAAAAATCAATAGCATTCCTGTACCCCCCAAAAAAAAACTCACCAAGAGAGAAATTATGGAAATATTGCCTTTTACATAACATCTAAAAAAATGAAATACTTAGAAATCAACCTAACTAAAAATGTAAAAGACCTATATGCTGAAAATTATGCTACACTGAAAAACGAGATTGAAGAAGATATTAGAAAATGGAAGGATAGTCCTTGCTCTTTGCTAGGAAGAACCAACATTGTGAAAATGGCCATACTCCCAAAACTGTTATACAGATTTAACACAATCCCAATCAAAATACCATCAACATACCTCACAGATCTAGAGAAAACACTTCTAAAATTCATTTGGAAACAGTAGAAACCTAGAATAGCAAAGGCAATTCTGGGAAACAAAGGCAAGGCAGGAGGCATCTCAATTCCTGACTTGAATCTATACTACAAAGCCACAGTGATAAAATCAGCATGGTACTGGCAAAGTAATAGACCTGAGGATCAATGGAACAGATTAGAAGATGCAAGCACAGCTACAAAGATACTCAGCCACCTGATATTTGACAAAGGGGCTACATATGCCCACTGGAAGAAGGATAGCCTCTTTAATAAATGGTGTTGGAACAACTGGCTCTCCACATGCTGAAGAATGAAAGTAGATCCATGCACAAAACTAAAGTCTAAATGAATCAAAGACCTGAATATTAAGAGAAACACTAAATCTACTGGAAGACAAAGTGTGTAGAAGTCTTGGAGACATAGAAGTAGGCAGAGAATTTATGAACAAAATGCAAACTGCACGGGAAACACTTCAAAGAATCAATAACTGGGATCTCATATTATTGAAAAGTTTCTGCACTTCAAAGGAAATCACCAACAATGAAAAGAAAACCCACAGAGTGGGAAAGAATTTTAGCCAGCAACCCCTCAGGCAAATGTCCAGAACATATAAAGAATTGAAAAACATCAAGCTCCCCAAATTAAAAAAACCTCTCCAAAAATGGGCATCAGAGATGAACACACAGTTCTCAGAGAAAGTTATACAAATGGCAAATAAATACATGAAGAAATGTTCACGATCAATGGTCATTTGAGAAATGCAAATTAAAACAACATTGAGATTTCACCTCACTCCAGAAAGAAGAGCTGCCATCAAGAAATCAACTGATAACAAATGTTGATGAACCTGTGGGCCAAAAGGAACACTGCTCCTCTGGTGGTGGGAATGTAGACTGGGCAACCACTATGGAAATTAGTATGGAGAATTCTCAGAAGACTAGGATTGGAAGTTCCATTCAATCCAGCTATTCCCCCCCTGGGTATTTTCCCAGAAGAACTGACAAGTTCATATCACAGTGATATATATGCCCCCATGTTCATAGAAGCACAATTTGTAATAGCTAAATCTTGGAAACAACCAAGATGCCTCTAAGCTGCAGAGTAAATGAAAAAGATGTGCTATTTTTACACAATGAAATATTACTCAGCTATAAAAAAGGATGAACTTGAGGCCTTCATAGGAAAATGGAGACAACCTGAGACTATCCTCATTAGTGAAATAAATAAGAATCATATTCATAAATATCACATTGTATCTCTAGTGTAAAAAGTGATAAGAACTATAAGAGTAATAAAACCCAAAATGTGTAATTGCTATTTTAAAAAAAGAAAGGAAAAGAAAGGGCTCTAAGGGATATAACTGCATGTATGATTTTGTGTGTAAAATAGATGAGCATATTGCTGACTCTGTTGGATTTTGAGCAGAACTGTTTGCATTCTCACTGTTTGAATGTCTACTATGTATCCATTAATTTTGTAATTTGAACAACTACATCCAAGATGACAATGTGTAATTTATCAATTAGTGATTTCTTAGTGTTTTTTCTCTTTTTTCTTTTAGAATTCTATATTATTGCCACCCTTTTTCTTTTGCTTTTTTTCTCTTTAAATAAATTTTTTTTAAAAATGCATAATTGCTATTGTAAAAAAGAGATGAAATATGAAGTGCTATAAAAGATATAACTGCATGAATATTTAAGTGTATAGGATTGATAACCATAATTCTAAATTCTTGTTGGATTGTTGAACAGATCTGTTTACAGTCTCACTGCTTGAATGTCTGTATGCTCTAATTTTGTAGCTTGAACAACTGTTTCTAAAAGGACAATATATAATTTATCAACCAGTGATCTCTTACTATTTACCCTTTTTTTAATTTCTGTAATATTTCTACTTTTTTCTGTTTTTTCTCTTTAAATAAAAGAATTAAAATAAATAATAACAATAAATTATCCACAGTACAGAAACAGAAAAAAAAATCACTGTGGTAAGAAGGAAGAAAAGCAACACCACACAAAAGTGATCATGGAGTGAAGAACCAGTAATAAAATAGAAAATATATTTGACACAAGTATAAAGAAAGAAAGGAAAACCTGACAATCCAAAGGAAAGAAGTAAAGATGATACGAAGCAAAGAAAAATCAATTAAATATAACACACAAAATATGGTGCAGAAATAAAATCCAAGTATGTTACCATACACAATAGTTCCATACATACTACAATCTCCACAAAGGTAGGATTTGTTGTTTTTTTCATTAGTACATTGTCCACTCCCCAGCTTTGTTCATAGTATGTGTTCAATAAATAGAACTCAGATGAAGGATTTTGTTGTTGTTTGGTAACTGGGGCACTGAACCCAAGGGCATGCTACCTTTGAGCTGCATCCTCAGCTCTTTTTTAAAAAACAAAATTATTTTGAGATATGTTTTACTAAATATCTTGGATGAGACATAATCCTCTTTGCTGAGCCTCCTTGACTGCTACAATTATAGACATGGGACACTGGACTCATTTTTGAACAACGGGTTTTTAATTGATGTATTAGATTGTTTTTCTGAGCAACTTTTAAATTTTTTTCTCAGTAATTAAGTAAAGCAAAAAATACATTATTAACACTCAATGATAAGTGCCTTAGCTAAACTGAGTTCACAGAATAATAGAAAACTGGAATCTCTGTCTTCTAGCTTCATGTTTGCCTCTCTTCCTACCATGAGAATCAGTTTGGAATGCTCTAAATTTAGAAAGCTATTCTACCTACTCTTGGTTATTTATCAGGATATTTGGTTGTTATTGCAGGTGATAACCAGCTTTATTATGGCTCACATCTCTCATTAGCACTTTTCAAATGTAACATTCTGTCAGAACTTTTCTTTGTCAAATATGTAATTTCAATAGATCAAAATCTTACCTAATAACTTAGATAAAATTATGAAAAACTAAAAATTCTTGAATTATTGTTAACTGATAAGGCAAAGGAAAATGAAAAATACAGCTTTAAAAATAGATTGAAGTCAACCATTTCAAAATGAGTTATTGGACAATAATATCAACTATAAAAAAAGATGCAATGGGATTTAGCACCATATGGATTATACTTTTATAGTCACAAGAAAAAACTAAGTATAACAATATTTAAATTGGGTTCTGATATCAGAGAAACAGTTGTTTCTGGAATTATTTCAGCTCTGTGTTCATACTCTACCATTGAAATGTTTTGTCAATATTTTGATATATTTTACTGGGATAAGTCAGATATGGTAGTGAATAAATTTAATTCAAAAATTTCCCTCTTTAGACTCTCTAATTATATGATCAAAGCAAAAGTAGAATGTAGTTTCCTTAATTGAGGATATTGAGAAAACTGGCTATTCATATTCAGAAGACTGAGTCTAGACACACATCTCTCAACATGTACTAAACTACAGTAAAAATGGATCAAAGAATTAAATGTTAAAACAGAAACATTTAACTTGCTAGCAGATAAAATAGATAAAACTGTTAAAATCATTGGTGTAGGCGAGAACGTTCTGAACAGAACCCTGGTTTAACAAAAAAAAATACCAAGAATCAAATATAATATCATAATCAAATTAGAAAGCATCTGCACAGCAAAAAAAATGGAGTGAAATGAGAACCTACAGAATGGGAAGCTATTCCTCAAAGTACTAGACCATATGAAGAACATAAAAATAACTCTCCACCCCAAAAAGACTCAATCAAAAATAGGCAAGTGAAACAAATAGACACATCACAGAAGTGCAAATGGCCAGGAAATATATGAAGAAATGCTTTACTTCACTGGAAATTAGATAAAGCAAATTAAAACAACATTCATGGTCCATCTTACTACAGAAAGAATGGCCATCATCAGGAAACCAAATAATGAAAAATGCTGAGATGGCTACAGGGAAAAAGAGCCTTTATACATTGTGATGGGGAATATAAGCTAGTAGAATCACTATGGAAATCAGTATAGAGATTGCTCACAAAAATCAAACTTAAAAAATTATGCCTAGATTTTATAACCCAAACAACTAATTCTGAGATAACAATATGCAATATATTAACAAGCATTAGTTCCCTGCTGTTTTTCTTTTTTGAACTTCTGTATTTTTTTTCTGTTTTTCTGTTTTGCTTTTTAAAATAAAAATTTAAAGTGCCATTTGATCCAGTTGTTCCCCTTCTAGATAGCTTCCTGAGAGAATTAAAAGCATCATATTACAGTGGTACATCCATGCCCATTTACAGCAGCACAAATCATTATAACAAAATCCTGGAAGCAGCCTATACAACCATCAAGAGATGAATGAATAAAGAAATTTGTTATTTTCACCCAGTGGAGTACTACTCTGCCATAAAGCAATATAAATTTGACTAATTTGTAGGAAACTGGATGCACCTTGAGACCATTATGTTAACTGAAATAAATGAGACATACAAGCTTAAATATCACATAGTTTCTCTTACATACAAATCTCAAATTATAAAGAGCAAAATAAAAGACAAATAACAGGAAGTAGGGAGATTTATCTTTCTCAAAGATGGAGAGAATTGAGAGAGAAGGATAAGGAAGAAAGGGAAAGAAAGAAGATAAAAGAAGAAATTACTATGTATTGCGCATGTGTGCCAACTCCACACAAAAATTTAAACATTTTGTACCACGAATATATACTTTAAAAAAAAAGATTTTCAACAGAACATTAGTCATTGTCTGAAGTACTTGAAGAATAAAAAGTAAATATATCCTGGAGCTGGTGTTCAAAATGAATCATTGTAATTATTAACCCATTAGGTAATGAAAGTTCAAAAAAAAATACATTTTCAAAAATTTATGGAAAACAAAGGCAAATTAGTCATGATTAAAAAAACGAATGAGACAATGTCTTGCATATCCATGTAATATAGTTAAATGCTTCAATGATAAAAAATTTTGTTAAAAATTATCAAAACTGATTTGTGAAGAGACACACATGAATAAGACTTATTGTTTTGTCAACTTTTAGAGAGCTTTCTTAACTAAATATTCTCAAAGTGGGATCATACTAACTCTGAATAACAGGCCACTTTACATCCCTTAAACAATACCAAGCCACTAATTTCTTCTCTAAATATACTCTCAGGGTTTTTTGTTAAATTTTCTATGTTGCCAATTAAATTTTCAAATATCATGGTTGAGGTACACCTACTAACATAAACTCTGTTGAAACTTACATTCTTACAAAGCATCCTTGGTGATTCTGATGCACATTAAAATATGGCCAAGAAAGAAAATTAAAATAGTGTTGCTTTTCTATAGACAACATAATAGATACTGAAAAAACGCAGTAAAGATGAAGAATATTTCAATGTACTCTGCTAGTAAGTGAAAAGCGAAGAACATTAAAGAATATTATATTCCAAATGAAGTTTATTCTAGAAATTTACAAATTGAACACTTGTTATTTAGTTTTTATGATTCTATGCATTTTAATTTTTTTAATTTTTAAAGAGGGTAAAATTAAACATAACAAAACAGACCATAAGATAACAATGTAAGAGACATGGATTTCAAAGCAAGACAACTGGAGATCTTCACTGTCTATCATATTGTCTCTTGTTTTCTTCCAAATAGTTGTCTATATCTTCATATACAATGAATTTATATAAAACAAAATAGTATAGAACTGATCAGAACAAGATGATGAAGGCATTTTAGGTCTTCAAGATCAGAAAATAGGGAAGTCAACAATGGCTGCCATAATGTCTCTTATTCTCTTCAAAATAGCTGCCCATACCTTCATGTATGTTGAAATTAAACAAAACAAAACAGATTAAAATTAATCTGAACAAAGAATAACAATATTGCTGGATTTCACATCATGACACTACAGAATCAGCACTGGGTACCTTAGTGTCTCTTTTTCTTCAAAGTAGCTGTTCATTTCATTGAGCATTATATTATCGATTCACATAATCTTTTTAGAAGTTCTATGCATGCATGAGTCTCTACATGTATACCTATCCTTTCTGTGTTAGAGAGAAAAACAGAACAAACCAATACAAAACAAAACAAATTCCTAGAAAAACACAAAACAAAAGAGATATAAACAACAACAGCAAAGAGCCCAGAACATTAACAGTTATAGGCCTTCTAAAAAAGGTGGTATGAGCAAAACTAGGGTTGTTATTTTACATAATGATCTTCAAAAGTTCCTCAGATCACTATACAATAAATGCACAATTGTTCCAATCTTATGAGTGTTAACTATCTTGTTCCAAGAACTTATAGAATTTGTAGGACAATCACCTTAGCTATCCTAAGTGGTTTTATATACTTTTAGCCATTTTTTCTTTTCCCTTCCTTCTTTTTCCTCATTTTCCCTGAGATATTATTTTTCCCCTTTAAGCAGATTCTTATCTTTTCACTGTAATTATTGAGTTTTTTGTATCATATGTACTCTTACCATTTCCTACACTAGAGTGACTATACAGTATTTATACATGTGAGTTTGATTTATTTCACTTATCATATGGTCTCAAGCTGCATCCATTTACTTATAAATATCTCCCTGTGATCATTCTTTACAGCAGAGTAGCACTCCATTGCATAAAAATACCACAGCCTTTTTATCCATTCTTAAGTTGATGGGCACTTAGGTCATTTCCAAGATCTGGCTATTACAAATTGTGCTGCTATAAACATGGGTGCATATATATCACCGTGATATGATGTTTACAGTTCTTCTGGGAATATTCCCAGAAGTGGGATAGCTGGGTCAAATGCAACTTCCAAACTCAGCTTTTCAAGGAACCTCCAGACTGACCTCCATAGTGGTTGCAACAGTCAGTCTGCACTCTCACCAACAGAGCAGCAGAGTTCTTTTTTCCCTGCAGCCTTTCCAGCATTTATTGTTGGTAGTTTTCTTGATCCTGGCCATTCTTTCTGGAGTGAGATGGAATCTCAGTGTGGTTTTAATTTGCATTTCTCTAATGACTAATGATGCTGAATATTTTTCATGTATTTATTTGCCATTTGTATTTCTTCATCTGATAATTGTGTATTCATCTCAGATGCCCATTTTTGGGTTGGGTCTTTGAATTTTGGGGGTCTGATTTTTTTTAAATTCTTGATATGTTCTAGATAGAAGTCTGTTGTCTGAAGGATAGTTCACTAAGATTGTTTCCCAGTTTGTGGGTTTTCTTTTAACTATACTGGAGGTTTCTGTTGACATGCCAAAACTCTTTAACAAGACATGCACCCAGTTATTGATTCTGGGAAGTATTTCCCATGTGATTTGATTCTTATTCATGAATTCTCTACCTACCCCTATGTCTTCAAGATTTTTACATACTTTGTCTTCCAACAGATTTAGTGTTTAATATTTAGATCTTTGATCCATTTAGACTTTAGTTTAGTACATAGTGATAGGCATGGGTCTAGTAATGTAAAGATCTAGTAATGTAAAGATCTAAGCCTGATCTTTACATTAGGTATGCTTTTTTTATTTTGAAGGTAGTAGAAATACAACAGAACAAGACAGAACAAAGCCAATTGAGACAGTGCAGTGCAATTGGTACAGAATTTCACAGCAGGTTACTGGGGTAACAGTAATAGGTACCATAGTATATCTCATTATGTTCACAATAGTTGTCTAGTCAATTAGATATAGCAAAATCAAACCATAGACAGAACATTACAAAACCAATCAAAAGAGAATATTGAATAGAGTAAAGCAATTAATCATAATGAAACAAAACTGTAAACATTTGCTTTCAAACAAAAGATAGAGGAGACCTCCATATTTGCTATATTGCATACAGTCATCCTCCCAAGAGATGCTCAGACCTCTGTCCCCATTAGCAATGGGGTGAGGGTATTGGGATGTTTGATTCCATGCCGGCACATGGGTTAGGCTCACAGGAGACACTACTGGGTCTCCTCTTGGGTCACTCTGGAGGAAGCCACTTACAAAGAGGGTAGGCAAATTGCTTCTTGGTGTAGCTGCCTGGGTTCCAACGTGGCCGTGACCATATCTTGGGGGCCACTCACTGGTTCTCCTCCTGGCTCAAGCCGGAGGAAGGTGCTTATCAAGAGGGTGGGTGAATTGCTTCTTTGTGCAGCTGCCTGGGTTCCACCATGGCTATGGCTGGATCTCGGGAGCTGCTCACTGGTTCTACATATGCTTTTCCTAAAGCCTGTTGGGCATTTTGAACAATGAAGTCATAACCTGCACTCAGTATATTCAAAGTAAATTTTTCCTGTACTTTGCATCTTTCAAATCAACCAATGGATTAACTATACTGCATATCATCCAAATTGCCATTTTGGAGTCAATTGTAATGACTGCTAAATACAACCATCATGGAAGTCTTCTCCTTTTCTTTGCATTGATGCTGCAACACTACTCTGGTTAACACAATTCTCTTTCTCACTATTACAATATTGTTCCACTCACTTATATTCTCTTCTTGAAATTGGTGCTTCCGTATAATTCTTTCCAAAGAACAACCTCATCTTATATATTTTTCATAAAAATTTTAATTCTCACAGCAGAGCATAGACTTCATGGAATAATCTTTTCTCCTCATTGGGAATTATATTACAGATTTTCAAATATATTTTAATAATGCAATGTTGGCCATTATTTCTACTTAATTATCAAAGTCAATATTAATGTTTCAATACTAATTTTAAAATTCATCTTCTACTTTTACTTTCAGTTCATTTCAACAGAACTTATTAAATACAAACCATTATTAACTGACAAGATGCCTCCTTTCATTTCAGAGAATATTAATATTAGTGAGTTAAATCATAAAATAGACAAATGGTTTCAGGGAAATATATTAAAACTATTTTATTTATTTTAGATAAAATGAATATATTTTCTTTTAATTCAGTGTTTAGTTATGTAAACTAATTTAAGTAAAAATGATAAAGAAATGTTTGAATATTTCTTGAACAAAATAAGATAAATATATAAATATGAGATATGCTTTAATTTTCCTAATTGAAGTGTCCCCCAAAGGCAGAGAATTCATATTTTATAATCAGTACACCATGACTTCTCAGTTTCTTGGCTAAGATCAAGGGTATAATTGTGCATTGAATTTTAATATAAGAACAAAAAAGCAAAGAGTGTTCTGTCTTAATATTAATATACTTTCCTTCTATATTTTATAAGCTGTATTGTATTTTAAATTTTGCATCCACTGATACTATAAAATATTTTATATCTTGAGACTTCTAAAATTCTTAGTTTCTAAGTGTTGCGATAAAGATAGAGCACTACCATTAACAACTATTTTTAAAATAGCTTATTGAAGAGTAATATTCTGGACTTGGTAATGATGACCAACAGAAAATAACTCAAAAGAGAGATGTGATTTAGATGCATGTTCAGGTATCAGTTCTAAGAACATTTTGTTTCAATGTTATATGTCTTAAAAGTACTTTCATGAGCACTTTTCTGTAGCCATTTCTAATAACTTTGCCATGGACAGTAATTCTTAAGATTTAGAGCATTAGTTTCTTGACTTCCTACTGAGGTTACAATAACATGTTGCATGCCAACAATGAAGTATTGGTTAAAGGCCTGGTCAAGAAGTAGATAATCAAGTTCTGGCCACAGTGCAAAACAATAACCAAAGAAAGATATGTATGTCTTTGACTCTCTAAGTTTCCAGCAGTTTTTGACCTTTTTCAAGTGGTGAAGAATTCTCTCCTACTGAAAGAACAATGTTACTTTATTTCCACTGGCTCTTTTTTGTAAGATCTGGAAAAAATTTGGTTTGCTTTCCTTTCTATGCCATTGTAGTATTTATTATTATATGTATGTATTTTGGTTCTTTAGTGATGCTTTATTACAAATGCAGAAGGTACAAAGGTTATTAGTCATTCACTATTTTTTTCCTATATTAAGCAAAAAAGATTTCTAGCAATCTGCCAATATGATAAAATACTAATACTATTAAATTACTCTGAGTATTAAATATTATAATATTTAAAGTAAATATTAAATATGTAATAGAAAAAATATAGATAACATTTAGGCTTATTGATTCCACAGGAATGAACAGGATATAAGCAATTTTAATCTTAAATCATCTTCAAATCTAACCTGTCAGATTTACTTGCCCTGGACATAGGTGATAACAAAAGGAGATTTCATAGCTTTGAGGCCACTTTAGATGGTGAATAACAATCTCACTTTTAGATATTAGCAAGTCCAGTCTGATCTATATCAAATCTCTCATTTAGAGCAAAGCTTATCAAAAATCAACCTTGAGTAGGGAAAATTATGCTGTTTGCTTCTTTATTATTTATTGTCTATTAAATTTGTAGTCACGATTTTTTAGGGCAAGCAGAGGTAGGGAATGGAAAGATGCAGGGCTGAACTGCAGACTGGTGATTGAGTACTATTCTGTATTTAGTCTAAGGGAACCAAGGATTAGTTCTTTTTCTCAAAGTATATTTTCATACATGGAGACAATAATCTATGAATACCTACATGTGGTATCTTCTAAGCCTCTACCTCCAAATATAAACCACACAGAAATCATCTATTGATAAATTTTTCAGAAGTGTTAAAACCTAGTGAACAAGAATTATTCAATATTACCTATTTAATTATTGGTTAAATCCCAAAGAACTCATTTCTTAGCTTTATCTGGCATGCAAGTAAAAATAATAAGTGGAAAATCAGCTAAATATTAAGTATGTGGCTACACAATGAAATATTTTCAAACTTCTGTAACTACTTAATTAAAAATGCTGAAATGGAAGATCTATAGATTTGATAATAAAACTTTAAAGTAGTTAAATAAAAATTCATTTTTCCCTGTAGTTCTATGAGTTGAACCCAGAGCCTTTAAACTGACCTACATGTTCATCCATTTTTTAAATTTTTTTATTTAGAGATAGGATCTTGCTAACTTGTTCAGGCTGAGCTTGAAGATAGAATGTCCATGCCTCAACTTCACAGAATGCTGGGGTTACAATAGAGTGCCTTGATGGCCTGACTTATAAAGTTCAAATTAAAGAGTGAACAGAAAGTGTGATGTTTTCAAATAATTCAAAAAATGTAAAACATACATTTAAATCTGAAAAACAAACCACCTGGAGAGTCTGAAAGGTAAATACTGGAAAGGGGCTTGGGAATTGTACTAGTAAGCTTTCTCATAGATGAGACCTAATACCATATATCCACAATTCAAAGGAGGAAACATTGTTTGACTCATGGTTTCTGGGAATTTAGTCCATGGTCAGCTGCCTTAAAGACAAAAACAGCATGGTGGCAAAGCATGGCAGAGAAAATATGAATTTAAAGGCTTCTGGAAAGCAGACCAGGGAAATAGTAGCAATGACAAGGGGCCAGAGACAATGTCCAGGGTCATGTCTCCACAAGCCATCCAGACTCACCCAGAGTGTGTGTCACTAACCAGCAGGGCAGCTCCCAAGCCAATCAAGTTGATAATCTACGTTAACTGTCACAGGAACTGATGTCAAAATTTATGACAACCTTATATGAGGACAGCTATAGTTTTGAGAAATTGCAAGAAAGCACAGAGGACTAGAGAAAACAAACAAACAAACAAACAAATAATAACAACAACAAAAGCTGATATTCTAACCAAAAAACCAAAAGGGAAAAAACACTTAAGAGACAAAGAATTAGGGTGAATCTCAGTGTATAGAATTCTACTAAAATGACTCCTTAGTTTAATGTTTATGTTAACATAAGTCCTATGCCTGCTACTGAGTTATACATGTGTTGAAGAAAGAGAAGAAGGACATCTTTAAGAATTGAAATGTGATATAAATGTTGCTGCAAGTTCTAGGCTGACCACTTTAGAGTGAGATTCCAGAACCACAGCGGCCATCCCTCAGAACTGAGGCTCCAGGCTTAACTTCATAGTCTTAGGCAACAGTCCCATTTCCATTGGCCCAAGTATTGTGCCTGACCCTACAAGCCCATAGTCCAGGCTTCCTTCTCCCACTCCAAATCACCAGAATTGCTCCTGTGGACTGAAGTTCCTGGGATGTCCCTGTGGATCCAGGTATTAGCCCATCTCAACTAAGGTCAAAGGCAGTAAAATCACCCAACAATGTGTCTAGATGACTGACACAGAATTTCAAGACAGACTAAAGAAAGATTTTTCCAGCTGAAGAAATACATGTTTGTTCAAATGTGAAGATACAAATTCATGGCCACAAGAATAACAAATAATTGGGGAAATATTATACAATCAGAGGAAGAAAACAAAGAACTATTATTCACCAAGCATAAAGAATGGAAATTTATGAACTGTCTATGAGTCCAAAATATTTTTCTTAAAAATAGTCAACAAGCTATAAGAAATACAACAGCCACTGAAACAAAAAATAAGAAATCAATAACAAACAAAAAAGGAAGTTTAACAAAAATATAAAAAGAAACAGAAACTTTGGAGCTAGAAAAATGAACTGAAAAATTCCATAGTTTCAACAGTGAGTTTCAGAGACATTAGAATTGATGCCACTGAAATCTAAAGGATGGTAAAACAATGAAAAAATATACTTCAGCAAATTCAACAACCTACAAGAAATGGATACATTCCTAGAAACATACACACTAGCAAGATTGAATCATGAATTAAAGAGATAACTGAACAGATAAAAATGAATAAAGGGAATGAATCAGTAATCCAAAATCTCCAAACAACAAAAGGTTTAGGACCTGATAGTGTCACTTCTAAATTCTATTGAGTATATAAAGGAATATACTTAGAAAGAGAATAGCTGGGTTACATGGAATTTTTAATTTCAGTTCTTTGAAAAATATCCATACTGATTTCCATAATAGGCATATTAGTTTACATTCCTACTAAAAGTGGAGGGTCTTTTATACATGCTAGCATGTATTAATCTTTGACTTCTTAATGATTGCCATTCTGATATAAGATAGAATTGCTTTAACTTGCATTTCTCTAATAGCCAAAAACATTGAAAATTTTTTCATATATCTGTTGGCCATTTGTACTTCTTCTGAGAAGTGTCCGTTCATTTCCACTTGCCCATTTCTTGATTGGTTCTTTTATCTCAGGTAGTCAAATCACATTATAGCTTATGTACCAACCTTCATAGCAGTACAATTCATTATAGCTAGTCCTAGAAGTAGGATTACCTAGAAATAGGTGCATACCCACCCACCAACGAATGGATAAAGAAATTATTGTATCCATACATATTGGAATACTACTCAACTATAAAAAAGACAAATTCTGAGAATTTGTAGGAAAATGCATGCACCTGGAAAATATGGCATTGACTGACATAAGTGAGACACAAATACTTAAATACCACATAGTATCTCTCATCTGAGTAAGATAAACTATGAACAAAGAGCACATTAAAAGATGGATATAAGGAAACAAAGGGATAGGTCTTTGGCAAATAGGAAGAGTCCAGGGGACTGAAAGCAAAGGAAAAAGGGGAGGGGAAAAAAGAAATAAGGAGAATTAAGATAGGACATATACAGCATTATAAGAACTTCAGTGGATATAAACATTATGCCATGAACATGAATTAAGATTAATAGTAACGACAAGAATAAAAGTGGAGAAAAAAGATTTAGAGAAAGAGGGAGGGAGGTGAGCAAAAAGGGGAAAGAGATTTTTTAAAAAATTTTTGTATTATCATTGTTCTTTCTTCTCTTTAAAATAAAGAAACTATATTATGGACATGTACTTACTCTTCAAGATGAATGCAAACCTCATATATTAAGAACATATGTTAGTAAAAATACAAATAAGTTAGAAAAAATCTAAAGGAAAAGAATAATTCCAATTCTTTCTCAAATTATTCCAAAGCATTAAAGATGGTGTAATATTTTCAAAATTGTTTTATGGGATCAGCTTTACCCTGATACCAAAGATAGAGAAGAATAGCATAAGAAAAGAAATTGTAATATATATGTATATATATATATATATATATATATATACATATATATTACAGTAAAGTTCAATAAGATTGAAAGGATCATACACCATGATCAAGTAGGATTTATTATTAGTCTGCAAGAATGTTTCAACACATGCAAATCAATAAATGTGATACCCTACACTAACAGAATGAAGTATGAAAATTATAATCATTTCAACAGACGCAGAAGTATCTGACCAAATTCAACATTTTTCATAATATCATAATAAAATCTACTGTAGGACATATATATATATATATATATATATATATATATATATAAAACTTATATATCAAGTGCACATATAACAGGTCCTATCATAATGGTGTGAAGATGAAAGCTTTTGAAATCACTACGTAGGCAAGGTTGCCTACTATCACTTCTACTCAATATAATATTGGAAATTCAAGCCAGAAAAATTAGACAGTTTGAGAGAGTGGAAAAGGTATAAATAGTTACTGAAGAGAGTCAAGAGAGAAAGTGTACCAGAAAAACACTGCAATAGTCCTAGAAAAACCTAAGTGACATCACTAATGCACCCAGTTTGCTTAATTATTCACCAGCCTGTACTTCGGTCTGAGGGTTCTATCTGGCCTCTCTAGTGCTACATAAAAGAAAGCTATTGCCCATCTCTGACACCAGCAATGATGTGCCTGCCCTTTCATTCCATTTCTTGCTAAGCCATTGTCATAAACCAGGGCCCTCATTCTGAGAATTCTTTAAATCATCCTTCCTATATCAAACACTAGTTCAAGAACCTAGGGACTCACCTAATTCTGTGAACTGGAGTTGTTCAATAAGAACTTTTCATGACTCAGCTGCTTAATAAAATATATGAAGTACTCTTCTAAGAAAATGATAATTTATTAAAATAATACACATCAATATTTTGTGAAATTCTCATTTACCAGTCTCACATTTCTACTACACATTTAATTTACATTTCTCAAATATGTGGTATAATTATTTAGAGACCACTTCCTAATGACCAGACAAATTACATCAAAACTTTTTGGCAATATGCCAACATTTTGACTAATGACTTTTTTTTTTCTTTCATGGGTATATAAATCAATTGTAATTAATTATTAATTGATAAGATCTCTCAGAAATTAAATAGAGAAAATCAATGATATATTTTTATAATAGACATTGTGTTACCTGGGAGACACAACTGGAAAGAAAAGACATTTCTAGACAGAAAGTTTAAGATACTGAGCTTTATTTTCTAATTCAGTGGTGCAACAAAAAAAATAGAGTAAAATCAATATCTGTAAGAAACCAGCTCGTGATTAAAGCACCTTACACTATCTTAGTTTAAGTGTCTGTTGAGAAGTCAGTTTACCCTTAGTCAGGTGTAATTGATGCATTTGCTTAAACATTGAGATTGTGTGCAAATGAAGATAATTAAATAGCTGAACTTTGGTTCTGCCTCCATTTATCCTTTGCCATATTTGATTCAACTTTCTGATGTTTTTCTTTAGAAAAATTATGAAACATATTACCTAAATTGAAATTGTGTCACAAAACTTTAAAGCACAATTAAGAAAGTTATGAAAAGGAAATAAAAGCAACAATATAATTTTCACTAGATTCAATAAAATTTATTCATAAATATATGCATAAAATCAATCAAGATTACTGTTTCAGATAATAACATCATAGACAATATTCAGTTACATTTTTAATGTTTAGATATTTTTAAAAACTAAATACATGTTAAAAACATTCAAATCTCTACAAAAATCCAGTTTGAAGCATA
This sequence comes from Hydrochoerus hydrochaeris, assembly GCA_004027455.1. NCBI lineage: Eukaryota > Metazoa > Chordata > Mammalia > Rodentia > Hydrochaeridae > Hydrochoerus > Hydrochoerus hydrochaeris. The sequence goes on along the minus strand of PVLA01002211.1, from coordinate 253,683 downwards.
TGAAGCAGAAATAAACCTTGCTCAGTTACATTTCATGGACATTCAAATAACATATTTTATTCAAATAACTATTCACTAATGGAAGGATGTCATTTGCACTCTTTTCTCCAGAGTACTAATGGTTCAAATTGTGAAAACCAATGTACTGAACCAGAGTTGTGTCACCTTGAAAAACATATAGATTTTCTAAAGAAATTCAGAAAAAGGACAACATAAAACCCCTTAGGAAATGCACTGAAGCAACAAAGACAGTGTAGTGACTTGCACAAGCATTGACATAAAGACAGAGAAGCTAATGAATGGAACAAAATTTTAGAAGCATACCTTCCAGTAATTTTCCAACAAAGTAGCAGAGGCAATTTATTACATAAAAGGCAATATTTCAACCAATAACACTAGAACAAGAAAACAAACATACTCCAAAAATCTAAACCCAAAGAAAAAATACAAAAATAACTTCAATACATATTTAACAACATATTCAGATATTAAGACAAAATAAAATACATATTTAAATATGCAACTTGAAAATAGAAAACTAATGAAAAGAGATTGTAATCTTTGTGCTCTTATATTAAGCAGATATAATTTAGAACATAAAAATAATAAGCCCTCAAATTTTTAAAAGATGAATTGGATTTAATCAAAACCAAACCAAAACCTTGTTTTTTGTAAGTACTATAAGGAGGCACAGAATGGGAGAAATATTCGCAAACCACATATCTGAAAATGCTTTGTTACCAGAATATGTAAAGAATTCTCAAAATTCAATATAAAAAAAGAAACAAAGCAAAAGTATACTCAAACAAAAAGAGACAAAATATCTAAGCAGGCACTTTACCAAAGAAAATACATATCTGGAAAGGAAGGACATAAAAAAAGTTAAAATCATTGATCATCAAAAAATTTCATATTAAAACTACTGTAACAGAAAAACAAGCTTATCAGAATGCCTAAAATCAAGAAGAATTACCATATTAAATCTTGCCAAAAACACGGGTCACCTGAGATTATTTACATAGATGATACAAATGAAAAATAATTTAACCACAGTGGAAAGCAAATTGATACTTTCTTTTAAAATTAAGCTTATAATTACCACATGACCCAGCACTCTCAGTCTTGGATGAAACGTGTCATGTGGTAAGTGTAAATTTCTTTCTTTGCGCAAAAATCATGTATGTCAATGTTTATGAAAGCTTTACTCATGCTAGCCCAAAACTGGAAATAACAGAAATATTTATCAACAGGTGAATGAATAAACCAACTGTACATTTACACAACATACTACTTGTCACAAAGAAAAAGTGAAACCAATGCATAAAAAAGTATGATCCTCAAGTTAGTCACATTGCCTGAAAAGAGAGCCATTAAAAATAAAAACAATGTTATTCCACATATATATAAATTTCTGGAAAATGTAAGCTAATCTTTAGTAGTAGATAGTACATGACTGGATCCAAAGAAGCCAGAAGTGTCAGAAGAGACTTTTATGAATGTCAACATGTAAAATATCTTGATGATAGTGATGGTTTTGCAAGTTATTTTTCTATGTTGAAACTCAAATTGTACTTTGAGTATATGCAGTTTGCTGTTAGTTACACTTCAAGAATATAAACAAAATTAATGTAAAGATGGCACAGCATAAAAGGAAACAGGTATATGCAGATATATTGCTATATACTTCTTATATTGTTTATAAAAATATATATAACATGTAAGCAGGTAGGTAACTAACTTTTAAGTAAACTTTCCTGAAATTCATTATAGTAAAAATCTGTATTTGTTAGAGCTTCTGTCTTTCTCTATAAAATTTATTTCCCTCACAGAACAAATGCTCAATACTTAAGGTCCATGTATTAAAACATTAGAAGGATTGAAAAGAGCAATAGTGATGTTAGAAATAACCAGTCAACCTACCCCAAAGAAAGATACGTTGTGTTCCACCAGCACTGTTAAGAACATAGTGTGTCTATTCTTCTAATCAAAACAGATATACCAAATTTTAAAGCTGAATCTTCTTTTGTTCTTTTCCTAGGTGAATACATTGATAGGCAGCAGATTCAGAGAAATTGTCAAGACATATTGTTACTTAAACCAACAAAAAAAGTACAGCAGTAAACACTTTCAGTTGAAAACAATAAGTGTTTTGACAATCCCCATTTCTCCCTTAAAGAAAAAAAAAAAGTCAACTGTCTCAGATGTCTTCTTTCAATGGGATTTTACTCTTTGTACATTTTCCATATTTTTCATCTTGACATGCAGTTGCTCTTATCCTGTTATGAGGCCCGTGAGCCACCTCTTAACTTTCTTTCTCTCTGACAACCAGAAGATGAATATAATTGTAATGTCTTTAACTTATTCAAACACACATTTTTTATCTTCTTCATGAAGGTTTGTTTGATAGTTTTTTCTCCTGATTTATTGAAACAAGTGATTTAACAATTTTATAAAAGATGGATGTTTCTGTGTGGAATTATCAATTCATTTGCTTTAGTAACAAGTTTTAACAAAAATATTTGATGTATTAGACATTTAGCATCATTTGATTATTGAATATTAAAAGTATAATCTCAGTAACTCACCAAAATTTCAACTTCAAATAGTATTTGGCATTTCCTATAATTTATTTCTTTTTATAATATTGGCTTAAACAATTTTTTTTTTGGTATCAGGAATCAAATTTAGGACCTCACACTTGCCAGGAAGGTGCAAACAATTTATTTGGTAGCTTTAAATGCCTGCATATATAAATATCCAAATTTTCTTGTTTCTTAATACAGTATTTAATTTTATGATAAAATAATTATTTTGTCTCTCCTAATTACAAATGAAGTAATTTATTGCCATAAAAAGTGAGCAGAAAGTTGGTAAGAGAACTATAATATAATAACAATATATTTTTTAAATATCATAAATAGTCAATGTCACTAGTTCCATTTTTCTCTTCAAGGTGAATTTGAGATGAATATAATTTATTTTTTCCATTATTTTTACATTGGAAAAGTCTCTTCCTTACAAATTAATTAATAATGAGCACAATTTTCCCACCCTTAATGTTCATATATTGACTCAAACTTTGAAAAATGTGACATATTCTTTTACATTTTTGCAATTTGTATTTACTTAACTGAATCATATAATAAAACTCAGCAGAAAATAGCAGTATACAATAAAAGACTGGTGTTTACAATACACAAATTTCATATATATACACATATATTTCTTTTTAATTCAAGAATTTTGAAGACTTAAAGAACATATTTGGAAATCCTTTGAACACTAAACATTGTGATAGCAACAAAAGAAGGAAACAAATTTTGAGCAGCAGTCACCTGCTTAATTATTTTTCCTATAATAACTCATTGTTCATTATTTTTACACCTGAGCTCTCTATCTGCATCACTTGCTGTTTCATTTCCCAATGTACATCATTAGACCATCTTCAGCAGCAGCACTGGGGAGAGACAAAATTTTCGCTAATTAATAAGCCTACAAAACTAACCCTAGTGTCATATTCATAGAGATACAGCCCAAGAATTTACAGTTTACTAAATGTCCAAAATGGTTCTTTCATACATGAAAGTCTGGGAAATACTAGTCTGTGTATGAGTCATCTATTTCCCATTCTTTTTCTTTAAAGTATTATTATGTGGTAGCTTGATTGACTACTGCTAAATTTTTCATCCTTGCAAATTTACACTCTGTGAAATGTGACTTTATAGCTCCTGTCATCACCAGGTATAATCCTTTCCTTAAATTTTGAGTGAGATTTACTGTGCTTTAAAAGTGATAGGGTGTTGGTTGCCAACTGAGGCCAGAAAAAGACTTAGGAACCTGCACCCTGTTTCCTGGAACTCAGGAAATACCTGTAAGAGGAGAGATCTTCCCATAACTTTGGTCAATCTAGCTCTTTTTCCTCTTGGTTGTAAGTTCACAGAATAACCAAGAATGCATTATCTTGAAATAAAGAGAAATTGTCTGGAACCGTTGGGCTGCACTGGCATTCTTCTCAGAACAGAATATTTGGCCACACGTGGGCTCAGCAATCCAAGAGTTGCCTGGCTGTGGCACAAGTTCAGGGTACATGCAGCTGTGACTCCATCCACCCTAGACAGTTCTGTGAGCCTTGGGGCTCATGCTCAAACGAATCATGGGCTTCTTTTGCTTCTTCCTCCCTGTCTGTAGATAATAGAGTTGCTTTGCCCAGCTATTTTACCGGACTAGACCTGAAAATGCAAATGTAGAGGTGTCAGGGCTTGTTTATCTCCTCAAAGATATTCTACCTGTCTGGGGCACAGAGTCAAAAAACATTAGAATATCACCATGGAAATACGCTGGATTATCCTGCCAGGGAATGAATAACCAAATGTAGAGACACAGTGATCTCAAATGTCCTGCATCCACCAAAGATCAACCACCTGCCAACCATCTGTTAGCAAAATCTACATGTATGAGTCCAGTCAAAATAGAACTATTCAGCTGATTGATAGACCGATATGTAATATTATTATGCTTATTCTCTAAGCTACCAAATTTCAGTTGCTTTTTCATAGAGCCATAACTAATATATACAACTTTACATATCAAGAGACTAACACCACAGTACTACAAGTGGTTTTTCAAAGTCTTCACAATAAAAATCATATATTCATATCATTTATGCACTTTCAGAACTTGAAATTCTCCTCTAGCTACTCTAGACTTACTGTTCTTTATTTTATCATCATGACTTATTATACATTCCTGTATTAAACATAGTTTTTTAAAATCTACTCTGAAATTACACCTCACTCATTTTTTCTAATAAAAATCACCATATAAATTATAATAATTTAGTTTGACAAATAGTAATACAAATGCAAATAAATATGCTGCAGTCCATGTCATTGTCTTTGATTTGCTTTCTAAGCTCAAATTTTGTAGCACATTTGCATTATTATATAGTCAGCATAATCCAAGTCTGTTTTTATCAGCTCCCTTGAAGAAGAAAAATTCTATAATTGAATATGTTTAAATATGTAAGATAATACACCTATAGAATACTTACAAAGGAAAAAAATTACATTTTCCCCCATGGATTTCTCTACCCATCATTTTGCCTTGATAAATTCAGCCATTTATTTTCTCAGATAATTCTGTGTAGATAGCTCCAAAATCTATATGCCCATTAAAATGTTGGATCCATTCTAATGATGACCCATTACGTATTTAAACTGCACACTGCAGGCATCAAAGGATAAACAAAATTCATGCTTATGTTTGACCTTCATAAATTTTTACTTTTATTTTCTCAGACTATCATTTAAACTTTTTTGAAAAACACATTATGGCTCAATAATTTTTTCTCAAACAAAAGATATGTATAAATTTGGAAATACAGCATCTATAGAGGTGAAACTTTTATTCATAAGTAAAGCAATTCAAAAGCAAGAAAATGCTTAAAAGTTTATTTTTAAAATTGAGTTATAAATACAAACAATCAACCATTTAGTCTATCAGAGTTAAATTAATACTTGACAGACTGCTTCAGCAATTTTACTTAATAGTCATACCCTGTCTTGTAATATGGGCATTTAATTTACATTTTTATTTAATAGATGCACTTTATAATGTCTGAATAAACACAAATATTTTAAGATTGTGAGATGTATTCAACTTTCAGTTTTAATGAAATATATTTCCTTACCTTAAAGCTGGCTATGTTTGTGATTTCACATTTTTTTGACATCAAAGAGAGATTCATATTGCTATTTCTATGCACAAAACATTGCTGCATTCAAATCTCAGTTCATTTTCTCCAGCACATTTAAGATAAAACTTTTTGTGGTTATTTCTTATGTGACAATATTTTTCTTATAAAGAACATCAAATTTTTGCAATTTGTTCTTCACATTTTTAAATATTTGCCAAATGGAAAAACAAATAATTCGATTTTTAAATAAACACAAATAATTATTTGTTTTTAAATAAAAACAAATAATTTGATTTTTAAATAAATGCATTCATATATAATATTCATATAAATAACCAATAAATATAAAGAACAATAATATCAATACCAGGAAGAAAGGGAATAAATAATTTTGAAGAATTCAGTCAACAAAGCCAAGTCAAAAACTTGATAATGCAGCTAGGAATATACTTCTATTGTTTGAATAACTGTTTATTTTAATAATTTATGCACTACTTTAAAAAAGTACAAAATGCTTAGTAATAAGGGAATATGATTTTCAGGTAAGCTGAAAATGCTCTCTAAACATGGGTATCAATTATAAAGGAGATAAAACCTTCCTTTTATCACTCGCTGCAGCAACAGAAAGGATTTGGTAAATCATTCTGCCAATTAGGCTAAGACATCTGTAAAAGATAACTGAACCCTAGGTGTACAATAAAATTATGTGTGATCTGAAAATGCCAGTTGTCAAAATAAAACCCAAATGTTCAGCATTATGTATAAAACAAGAGGGCAAAGATAGAGAAGTTACTTTCCCAGTTTGAATATCAGCACTCTTACAGAAGGCTCCATTTTTTCACAGATTGAGGTGGAATGTAAAAATGGATAGGAGAACAACACAGTGTTATAACAGTACTAATGGAAAAAGAATATATTTAAACTGTATCTTCAATAATTTTTGATAACAGCAATTCTCGATAAATTGTTTAATGTTTGCCTAAAATTGTTGGTTAATTTTTGAGGAAGTTCACTCAGAAATCCCAAAGGGTGATAGTGCTAAATAGCATAAAATTTACCTGTAGTCAAAATCAACAATGTTAGGCAAGATTACTTTTCATTCATGAAATGCAACAAGAGAATCCAGTAAGCATCAAATTTCCAGTACTGTCATGATAGTCTTCTATGCTTGAAGACCCTCCATCCCTGCAATCCACTGAGGGCCTATTTCTGATTGATTTTCAAGTCTAACCATTTCTGACATCAGAATATCATTGTATTGATATTTATGGTGTGATGTGAAGTGCCTGGGACACAGAGAGGAATTGCTCTGCACCATATCTATTTTCTTGTCCAATTATTAAGACATGTTGGGATATGGAGAATTTGGTTTAGGACTTTCTCACATTAAAACTTACCAACTGGTTACAGAGTTAGTATAATGGGACTCCAAAATCTCCAACTTTCTCTAACCTTTGATGAATATAAATATTTAAACAAAGAACCTGATATTTGTTGAATGATTAAATTTATTAGGCCAAACATAATGAGAATTAAAACAGTACCTTTGCTTAGTTCTGCTGATGTAAAAGTTCTGCCAATTGATCAGTGAAAATAATTATTTAACAAAAAACATGTATTTAATAAATCAGTGATTGATAATAGTTGCTCTGTATGTTCACAGCAGACACCACTGTATGCTTCTCTTCAGAATATTGAAACAACTCTCATTATTAAACCAACCCCAAATTCTTCTTCTTATCAATAAAATTATAAATAATAATAAGTCATGTCACAGGTCTCATGTTCCTACTGCCTGCTGAATAATATGCAGGGAGCTGTAAATAAAGTCTTGGTCCTGTCTAAGTACATTGATAACAAGAAACAGGTACAGTGGAAGAAAACATGAAAAACTAATAAGGTAAGATCAATCACAATCCTTTAAACAAAGTATTGTAGGGAAATAGAGTGTGTGGTTTTCTCTGATTCTCTTTATTTGAGATTTTTTAAGCTTGCAATGAAGCTGTATGAATGGATGAGTAACAATTTTCTGGACAAAAATGGGTTCAAGTATCTACAAATCAAGAAAATAACATGAGTTTATAGAAAGAGCTCTATATTTCAGAGAAGATAAAGTCAGTACAATATAAGAAAGACAGGTAGATGAAAAAAGATGCCACTAGAGATAATATGTTAGAATCAGATAACACAAGGTTTTGGTCACCAAAGAAATGACTGTTAGCCTAAATGCCCATTAATTAGTGAATACAAATACAATGGAATATTTTCAGCCTTAGAAAATAAGAAAATCCTACTAAATGTGATCATATACATACATGATTTTGTGGAGTTTCTGTGTTAAGTGAAATAAGCCAGACACCAAGTGATAAATTACTATGCAATACCATTACCATCTACTTTAAGACTCTAAAATAGCTACACTCAAAGATGCAGAGTAAAATGATGGTTGCCAGGAGTTGAAAAGATAGGTAAAAGTGAGATACTGTTCAAAAGATACAAAGTTTGTTAAACAGGATAAAGAAGACCTAAAAGTCTACCTCACAGTATAGTGCCTATAGCGAATAATACTGTATTATATTGTTTAAAACTTTCTAAGTTGGCAGAACTTATATTAAATGTCCATATCCCAAAATAATAGTAATTGTGAAAATTAAGCTTAACTTTTAGTTTGATTGTCTTGAGAGCCTCCCGGGGGATAGTAGAGCACACATCTGGCCATGTCTGAGTGGGTCACTGAGCTGTGACTTTGAACACTATATACCATCCCTGACCATTCTTCTCTGGAACTGTTGCTCTATACCTCTGCTAAGTCCCCATAAACTAATACCTTTCCTCTGCCACTTCTTTCCATCATGACAATTATGCCTAACAGCTAACTATGGACTGAATACCATGAAATGAAGAGCCAAATGCAACATTTCTTCCTTTAAGTTGAATATATCTGTTACAGTGTCCCAGAAACAGACAATCTGATTAAAACAAAAATAAATAGGACATTAATAAATTTTGTTTATGACAAATAATTGTATTAGTTTCAAAGATATATAGGTATCTCAAATTCATGAAAAATTTACATGAAACACAGCTATTTGTATGTTGATCACACTTCAGGTAAATTGGTCCTTAAAAAATAATTAGTCACTTATCTTACACTTGCCATAAATATAATATAATTCTTTTTTATTTGTGGTGCTGAGGAATTGAATCCAAGGCTTTGTGCATGCAGTGCAAGGTCTCTATTTTTTAAATTTATTTAAGAGAAAAACACAGAGAGAAGAAAAACAGCAAAAAAGACAAAGAACAACAATAACAAACCCAAAACAAAATGACAGGAATTTAACAAGATAACAAGAATTTAATTTAACAGAAATTTAGTAGTATAGTTATTTTAGCTATCTTATGTATACATATACAAATTGATGTCTTTTTTCCTTTTCCTTTTCTTCTTTCCTACTTTCCCCTATTCCATTTACTTTTCTTCTTTGAGCAGTTTCTTGCCCTTATATAATATTTATTATGGACTTGGGATCATATATACTCTTTCAGTTTGTTACACCAGGGAGACAATATGGTGTTTATACATGAAAGTTTGACTTATTTCACTTATGAGTATGGTCTCAAGTCACATCCATTTACTTATAAAACATAGAATCAATACAATCTTTCTTTATAGCTGAGTAGTACTCCATTGTATAAAATTGCCACATCTTTTTTATCATTTCCTCCCCTGTTGGGCATGTGAGTTGTTTCCAAGATTGACTGTTACAAATTGTGCTACTATAAACATGGGTGCACATATATCATTGTGGTATGATGTTTTCAATTCTTCTGGGAAAATGCCCAGAAGTGGGGTAGCTAGGTCTAATGGAATCTTTATTCCTAGCTTTTATATCTATACTGATTTCCAACAACCTACATTCCCACCAAAAGTGCAGAAGTGTTTCTTTTTTCCCACAGCTCCTCTAGTATTTGTTATTGGTTGATTTCTTGATCTTGGCCATTCTTCCCAGAGTGAGCTGGAATCTCAGTGTTGTTTTAATTTGCATTTCTCAAATGGTCAGTGATGCTAAACTTTTTTTCACGTATTTATTTGCCATTTGTATTTCTTCATCCAAGAAGTGTGTGTTCATCACAGATGCCCATTTTCAGTTTAGGTCTTTGAACTTTAGAGATCTGATTTTTAAAAAATTCTTTATATGTTCTAGATTGTTCTTTGTCTGAGAAACAGTTGCCTAAGATATTTTCCCAATTCATGGATTTTCTTTTCATGCTGTTGGAGATTTCTTTTGATATGCAAAAACTTTTTAATAAGATGAGATCCCAGTTGTTGATTCTGAGAAGTATTTCCTATGCAGCTTGATTTTTGTTCATGAATTCTCTGCCCACCCCTATGTCTTCAAAATTTCTACCTCCTTTGTCTCCTAGCAGATTTAGTGTTTCCATTTTAATATTTAGACCTTTGATTTTATTTTAGTGTATGGTGATAGACATGAGTTTAGTTTCAGTTTTCAGCATATGGAAAGTTAATTTTTCCAGAACCACTTATTAAAGAGGCTATCTTTCTGCCACTGAACATATTTGGCCTCTTTGTTGAAAATGAGGTGGTTGAGTCTGTTTGTAATTGTGGCTGTATCTTGCAATCTGTTCCACTGATCTGTTTTTATTCCAGTACTATGCTGTTTTTAACACAGTAGCTTTGTAGTATAATTTCAACTTGGGGACTGTGATGCCTCCTGCCTTGCCTCTGTTGCCCAGAATTGCCTTTGCTACATTCTAGGTCTTTTCTGGTTCCAGATGATTTTTAGTAATGATTTCTCTAGATCTGTGAAGTATGTAAATACTATTTTAACTGGAATTGCCTAAAATCTGTATAAAAATTTTGAGAGAATTTCCATTTTCCCAATGTTTGTTCTTCCCATCCATGAACAAGGAATGTCTATTTTTTGAAATCCTCTTTTATTTCTTTTTTCAGAATAATGTAATTTTCAATGTATAGCTCTTTTACTTCCTTTGGTAGATTAATCCCTAAGTGTTTCATTTGTTTTGGATGCTTCAGTGAAGGGCATGGTTTCCCTTATTTTTCTCTCAATGAGTTTTTTGTTTGTGTACAGAAATGCTATTGATTTTTGAGTGTTGACTTTTTATCCACCTACACTGCTGAATTAGGTTATTAAGTCTCAAAGTCTTTTGTAGAGTTTTTGGGGTCTTCTATGTAGAGTATCATGTCATCTGCAAATAATGATAGGTTAATCTCCTTTCTTATCCTTACTCCTTTTATTTCTCTCTCATCTAACTGATCTAGCTAATGTTTTCATAACTATATTGAATAGGAGTGATGATAGTGGACATCTTTATCTTGTTCCTGATTTTAGGTTGAAAGTATTCAGTTTTTGTTCATTTATTAAAATGTAGGCTGTTGGTTTATCATGTGTAGTTTTTATCAGATTGAAGTAAAGATCATCTATTCCACTTATCTGTAGAGTTTTTATCATGAATGAGTGTTGGATTTTGTCAAAATTTTCTGCGTCTATTGAGATGATCATGTGATTCTTGTTTTTAGCTCTGTTGATATGGTGTGCTACATTTATTGATTTCCATACATTGAATCATTCCAGCATTCCTGAGATGAATTCCACTTGGTTGTTGTTTATGATCTTCTTGATAATTTGTTTCATTCTATTGGTCAATATTTTACTGAGGATTTTCACATCTAAGTTCATTAGGGAGATTAGCCTGTAATTCTCTTTTTGATTGGGCCTTTCTCTGGTTTTTGGTATTAGGGTAATACTTGCTTCCAGGAATGGATTAGGGAGACTTACTTTCCTGTCAATTTCACTGAAGAATTTCAGGAGTGTTGGCATTAAGTCTTCCCTAAATTTCTTGTAGAATTCAGCAGTGAATCCATTTCTACCTGGGCTTTTCTTTCTTGGTAAGGTTTTAATTACATTTTTAATTTCATTAATTGAAATTGAGTTATTCAGCAGTTTTACATTTTCTTGATCCAGCTTTGGTAATTCATATATTTCTAGGAATCTGTCCATTTCTTCTATGTTACTGAACCTACAAAAATAAAGGTTTTCAAAGTAGGTACTGATGATCTTCTGTATTTCCACAGGGTCTGCAGTGATTTCACCCTTTTCATTTCTTATTACATGGATTTGAATATTTTCTTTCTTCTTTTTGATAATGTTGGTTAGGGGTTTATCAATTTTATTTATTCTTTCAAAAAACCAACTCTTTGATTCATTGATTCTTTGTACTGTTTTCTTAATTTCAATTGCATTAATTTCTGCTCTGATCTTTATAATTGCCTCCCTTCTTTGGGTTTTGGGCTTGACTTGCTCTTCTTTTTCTAGAAGTTTAAGGTTCATCATTAGGTTGTTTATTTGTGTTTATTCTATTTTCCTGATATGGGAGTTTACCACTATAAATTTCCTGGTGAGAATTACTTTCACTGTGTCTGACACTTGTATTTGCATTTTCATTTGATTGTAAATATTGTTTAATTTCTTCATTAATTTCTTCTGTGACCCACTGGTTTTTTTATTTAAAGAGAAAGAAAACTAAAAAAAATGGAAGCAATAATACAAAATTCAAAAAAAATGAAATAAAATAAAATAAACACTGAGAAATCACTAGTTGACAAATTACACCACTGTCATCTTAGAGATAGTTGTTCATGTCACAGAATTAAAGCACAGAGAGGGGAAATTCAAACCATGAGACTGCAAAAACAGTTCTGCTCAGTGATCCAACAAAAACTCAGTAATATGGTTATCAATTCTATACTACATACAGTTATTCCTTTAGAGCACTTTCTTTCCCTCTCTCTTTTACAATAGAAACTACACATTTTGGGTTCTATTAATCCTACACTTCTTATTACTTTTTTAGTTGATAAATTACATATTGTCCTCTTAGAAATAGTTGTTCAAGCTACAAAATTAAAGTATACAAAGTGGACATTCAAACAGTGAGACTGAAAATAGTTCTGTACAGTGATCCAACAAAAACTCAGTAATATGTTTATCAGTCTTACACACTTAAACATACATGCAGTTATATCCTTTACAGCACTTCCTTTTCCTCTCTTTTTTACAATAGCAATTGCACATTTTAGGTTTTATTACTCCTACATTTCTTATTACTTTTTTAACTAGAGACACTGAGATATTTATAAATATGATTCTTATTTATTCACTTATGAAAATAGGCTCAAGTTGTCTCCATTTCAATATGAAGGCCTCAAGATCATCCTTTTTTATAGCTGAGTAATATTCCATTGTATAAAAATACCACATCCTTTTCATCCACTCTGTGATTGATGGGCATCCTGGTTGTTTCCAAGATTTAGCTATTACAAATTGTGCTGCTATGAACATGGGGACACATATATCACTGTGACATGACCTTTTCAGGTTTTCTGGGAAAATACCCAGGAGGGGAATAGCTGGGTTGAATGGAACTTCCAATACTAGTCTTCTGAGAAATCTCTATACTGATTTCCATAGTGACTGCACCAGTCTGCATTCCCACCAACAGTGGAGGAGTGTTCCTTTTTCCCCGCAGCCAAGCCAACATTTTTTATCAGTTGTTTTCTTGATGGCATCTATTCTTTCCAGAGTGAGATGAAATCTCAATGCTGTTTTAATTTGCATTCTTTGAATGACCAGTGATGGTGAACATTTCTTCATGTATTTATTTTCCATTTGTATATCTTTCTCTGAGAACTGTGTGTTCATCTCAGATGCCCATTTTTGGAGAGGGTCTTTGAATTTGGGGGGCTTGATGTTTTTCAATTTGTTTTATGTTCTGGATATAAGGCCTCTTTCTGAGGGGTTGCTAACTAAAATTCTTTCCCACTCTGTGGTTTTTCTTTTCACTCTGTTGATAATTTCTTTCAAAGTGCAGGAACTTTTCAATAATATAAGATCCAGTTGTTGATTCTTTGACATGTTTCCCATGCAGTTTGCATTATGTTCATGAATTCTCTGCCTACCCCTATGTCTTCAAGACATCTACCTACCTTGTCTTCCAGTAGATTTAGTGTTTCTGTTTTATTATTTAGATTTTTGAGCCATTTAGATGTTAGTTCTGTGCATCGTGATAGGCATGGGTCTAGTTTCAGTCTTCAACATGTGGAGTGCCAATTTTTCCAACACCATTTATTAAAGAAGCTGTCTTTTTTCCAGTGAACATGTTTAGCCCCTTGTCAAATATCAGGTGGCTGAGTGTCTTTGTACTTGTGCTTGCAGCTTCTTATCTGTTTTATTGATCCTCAGGTCTATTTATTGGCCAGTACCAGGCTGATTTTACCACTGTAGCTTTCTAGTACAGTTTCAAATCAGGAATTGAGATGCCTCCTACCTTACTTTTGTTGCCTAGAATTGCATTTGCTATTCTAGGTTTCTTCTGTTTCCAAATGAATTATAGGAGTGTTTTCTCCAGATCTGTGAGGTATGTAAATGGTATTTTGATTGGGACTGCATTAAATCTGTATAGCAGTTTTGGGTGTATGGCCATTTTCACAATGTTGGTTCTTCCTAGCCAAGAGCAAGGAATATCCTTCCATTTTCTAATATCCTCTTCAATCTCCTTTTTTAGCATAGTATAACTTTCATCATATGGGTCATAGATGGCCTTTAAAGGTTGTGGAAAGCACTGTGTATTCTGAGTTTCTGAAAGGTTTTTATCATGAACATGTGTTGGATTTTATTAAAATCTTTTTCTGCATCTATTGAGATGACCATGTGGTTTCTGATTTTGGCTCTGTTGATGTGGTGTATTACATTTATTGATTTGCATATGTTAAACCATCCCTGCATTCCTGGAATGAATCCTGCTTGGTTATGATGTATAATCTTCTTGATGATATGCTGTATTCTATTTGCCAGTATTTTATTGAGAATCTTTGCATCAATGTTCATTAGCGAGATTGCCTATAGTTCTCTTTTTTTGGTTAGGTCTTTCTCTGGTTTTGGTATCAGAGTGATACTTGCCTCCAGAAATGATTTAGGGTTGACTGCTTTTTTCTCAATTTCATTGAAGAGTTTAAGGAGTATTGGCATAAAATCTTTTCTACGTTTTTTATAGAATTCAGCCATGAATCCATCAGAACCTGGGCTTTTCTTTGTTAGTAGGTTTTTAACTACATTTTCAATTTCAATAGCTGATATTTGGTTATTCAAAATTGCTCTATCTTCTTGGTTGAGCTTTGGTAGTTCATATGTTTCTAGAAATCTGTCCATTTCCTCTGTTTTCCACTCTATGTGAGTAGAGATTTTCAAAGTAGGTATTCATGATCTTTTGAATTTCCATGGAATCTGTAGTAATTTCTCCCTTTTCAGTTCTTATTGCATGAATTTGGGATTTTTCTTTCTTTCTCTTGTTAAGATTAGCTAGGGGCTTGTCAATTTGGTTGATTCTCTCAAAAAAACCAGCTTTTTGATTCATTAATTCTTTCTATTCTTTTTTTAGTTTCAATTGCATTGATTTCTGCTCTAATCTTTACAAATTCTTCTCTTCTATGAGCTTTGGGTTTAGCTTGCTCTTCTTTTTCTAGGAGCTTGAGGTGAAGAATTAAGTTATTTGTGTTCATTCTGTTTTCTAGATATGACTCTTTATTGCTATATATTTCCCTCTTAGGACTGCTTTCATTGCATCCCACAGGTTACAGTATGTTGTTTCTGCATTTTCACTGAATTGTAGATATGTTTTATTTCCTCTTTAATTTCATCTATAGCCCAGTGGTTGTTCAAAGGTTGTTATTTAATTTCCATGTATTTATCCAGGCTTTGCAGTTTCTTTTGCCATTAATTTCCAATTTCAGTGTACTATGGTCAGATAATATGCATGGGATAATTTCAATACCTTTGTAATTACTTAAGAATGTTTTATGTGATAATACATGATCTATTTTGAAGAATGTCCCATGTGCAGATGATAATGTGTATTCTGATATGATTGGGTGGAACACTCTCTAAATATTTACTAAGTCCAATTGCTCACAGGTATGATTCAGTTCTATTATTTCTTTGGTGACTTTTTGTCTAGTTGATCTATCTCTTTGTAACAATGGGGTGTTAAGGTTTTCTGCTATAATTGTGTTCTTATGTATTTGGTTTTTCATATCCGTTAGTACCTGTCTTATATAGTTGGGTGCTCCTGTATTTGGTGCATATATATTTATAATTGTTAGTTCTTCCTCTTGAATTTTTTAACTAATGAGTATGCAGTGACCTTGTTTATCTCTTTTAATTATTTAAGGGTTGAAGTTTACATTGCTGCAAATAGAACTGTTGTCCCTGCTTTTTTCTGGGTTTCTGTTGCATGGCATATTGTTTTCCATCCTTGACTTTTAATCTATGAGTTTCCTTTTGGGTCAGATGTGTTTCTTATATACAGCATATTGTGGGATCCTGTTTCTTGGTCCATTCTGTCATCCTGTTTCTTTTGATAAGTGAATTGAGGCCATTTACATTTACAGATATCACTGATATGTACTGGCTGGACTTTGCCATGTTATATTCCAGTTGTTTGCTTTCTGCTTTTTCCCCTTGTTTAATTGCTTTCCTACCTGGTGGTTTCTTTCTGTTGTTGTTCTGGGGGTTGTGGTCATTTTTATCTCTACCTAATGTGTCTTTCAATACTCTTTCTAGGGTTGGCGTGGTGAACATGAATTTCTGCAGTTGTTCTTTGCTGTGGAAGTATCTTGTTTCTCCATTAAGTTTGAATGAAAGTTTTGCTGGGTACATCAGTTTGGGTTGAAAGTTGTTTTCTTTCAGGACTTGAAATACCTCACTCTAGGTTCATCTTGACTTGAGGGTTTGTGCTGAAAAGTCTGCTGTGATTCTAATGGGCTTTCCTTAATAGGTGAGTTGTGTCTATTCTCTGACAGCTTTTAGTATTCTGTTTTTATGCCGTATGTCTGAGACCTTAATTATTATATATCTGGGTGTAGATTTATGTTTTTTGTGAATGTTTAACATTCTATATGCTTCACTTATCTGCATATCATATTTTTGCTCCACGTTTGTGAAATTTTCTTCTTTTGGTTCTGTGAATATTTTGGTTATGTCATTTGCACTGACACCTGCCTCTTCACTGATGCCTGTTAACCTTATATTTTTTCTCTTGGCATCATTTTGAAGCTGTTGTATTGTCACTTCATGTTGCTTTGTTATTTTTAAAAGTTATATCCTTTTGTGATCACTAATTGTGATGCGGTCCTCGAGGTCCAAAATCCTATCCTCAGCTTCATTTAAATGGTTTTGCACACTTTGAATAGAATTTATTGTTTCTCGGGTGTCTCTTTGAGTTTGTTTCATGAATTCTGCATGTTTTCTATATTGTTCATTCAAAGTTTCAATCAGTTTCCCATGCTCCTGTACTTTTTTCTCTGTTTCTTCTTTAGCTGTGCTCAGCAACTCCTTTACTAAAGTTGTTATTTCTATCTTTACATGAGAGAGTACTTCTATTTTGATTTCCTCTATAGCTTCATGGAGTTGTTTTTGTTTTCACTCGTTATCTTTTCAGAGGTTTCTGGTGTGTTACTTTTGAAGTCTTCTATTTCAGTGTCTCCTGTACTTGTCCCTGGTGGGCTAGATGTTTGAGATTGCATTTTGATTTTTCCTTTTGCATTTTCCCCTTTTGAGTTAATATTAGGTCCTTCAATCACACTAGTGTCAACTGTTGGTAGTATGTATCTTGGGGTCCTAATGTAAGGTTGATATTTGTCCAATTGCTGGGCCCCACAATGAAGAGCTGGGCTTGTCACTTGACTTCCCACTGCTGGACCTGTTGGGAGAGTTCTATATTCTTCCTGGGATGTCAAGCCTAGTAGTATTAATGTAAGTCAACTTCTAGTTTCTGCTATTACTTTATCTTCAGGTTATTACAGGTCACAAAATCTCCCTGTCTATAGTATTTGTGCTGGCTAAGGCCCTACTGTGTCCCTATTGTGTGCTTGTGTGTCTCATAAGCCCTTTTGATTTTCTCCAAGTTGGCAGAGTCCTTATTGGCACATTCTTCACTCTGCCTGATGTTTTCTATGTGCAAGAGAATCACCCCCACTCTTGTCAGACTCACTAAGGTGTTAGAGTTAGTTGGAGGGAGATTTACTACTGGCTCTATTTATCCACTGTACACCTCTATTTTAGGGTCATACTCACCAAACTGGCTGGAGCCTGCCAAAATCTTCCATTTGGGTGAGGTAGTCACTGAATCTCCCCTCAAGGTAGCACGTTTAATCTGCTGTAGTCCAAGATTCTAGGAGAAAGGGTGGGAGCTCTGGTTGGAGTTCCCTGGTCCCAAAATGTCCTCTGTGGAGAAGGCAGGGCCAAAGGGAGGTTGAGTTTAAGCCGGCCTTGGCGCCTCAGGCTGGAGTTCCTGCCGCCGTGAGGTGGTCTCTGCAAAGAAGGTGGGGTGCTGGGGGAGGCCTGTGTCTAGGCCAGTCCAGCAGCCTCTGGCTGAGTCCCCATCTCCATGAGGCGGTCTCTGTGTAGGAGGCGGGGTGCTAGCAGAGGCTGGTGTCTAGGCTGGTCTTGGCACTTCTGGCTGGAATTCCCACTGCTGAGAGGTGATCTCTGTGGAGGAGGCAGGTGCCTGGGGAGGCTGGCATCTAGGCTACTCCAGGCACCTCTACCCATTGGTTTTTTAGGAGAGCATTACTTAATTTCCATGTGCTTATGGGGTTCTTGTGGGGGGTTTTGTCATTAATTTCCAATTTTATTGCACTATGGTCAGATAATTTGTATGGGATTATTTCAATTCATTTGTACCAATTAAACATGTTTTGTGGGCTAGTATATGATCTATTTTAGAAAATGACTCATGCACAGCTGAGAAAAATGTGTATTCTGATGGTATTGGGTAGAACACTCAGTATACATCTACTAAGTCCATTTGTTCACAAGTTTGATTCAGTTCTGTTTTTTTCTGATTTTTTGTTTGGTTGATCTGTCTGTTTGTGACAATGGGATGTTAAGGTCCCCCATTATAACTATATTATTGCTTATTTGATTTTTCACAACTATTAAGATTTGTCTTACATAGTTGGGTGTTCCCATATTTGGTGCATATATAATTATGATTGTAATCTCTTCCTTTTCATGTTTTCTCCTAACAAATATTTGGTGACCTTCATGATCTATTTTGATCATTCTTGGTTTGAAGTTTATAGTGTCTGCAAACAGAATAGCTACCCCTTCTTTTTTTCTGAGTTCTTGTCTCATGGAGTATTGTTTTCCATTCCTTGACTTTTCATCTATGCACTTCCTTTTGTGTTAAATGTGTTTCTTATACACAGCATATTGTTGGATTTTGTTTCTTAATCCACTCTGCTGTTCTGTTGTTTTTTATTGGTGAGTTCTGACTATTTACATTGATGGATATAACATATGTATTGACTTATTCCTGTCATATTAACTTTCTGTTATTGGTTTTCTACCTTTTCTGTTTAATTATTTGCCCTGCTTAGTGGTTTCCTTCAACTGTTGTTCTTGAAATCATTATCTTTATCTCTTTATATAGTATCTTTCAATAGACTTTGTAGTGTTGATTTGGTGTTCATGAATTTCTTCAGTTGCTCTTTGTCATGGAAGTACCTTATTTCTTAATCAATTTTTAAATATAGTTTTGCAGGTTACATCAATCTGGGCTGAAAGTTGTTTTATTTCGGGACTTGAAATACTTCAACCCCTTCTTTACTTGAAGGTTGTGTTGAGAAGTCTGCTGTGATTCCAATAGTCTTTCCTTCATCAGTGATCTCTTTCTTTTTTCTGAAAGCTTTTAGCATTCTGTTCTTGTGTTGAATTTCTGATATCCTAATTATCCTATTATACATCTGGGTGAAGTTTTATTTTGGTTATTGCTAAATTGGGTTCTACATGCCTCACTTATCTGTACATCAAATTCTTTTCTGATGTTTGGAAAATTTTCTGCTATTATTTCTGTAAATAGTATTCACATGTCATTTGTGTTGACCCCTGCTTAGTGCAAGAACTCTAAAAGAGCTCTACCACTGATCTACCTCCCCAGCCCAGAATTTATTTTTAACAAGAAACAGTAAAATCAAATCTGCACTTATGGTGATAGGATAGAGTGGATTCCACTAGCTTAATATTGCTGACAAAAACTGAAACAAAGAATGTGTTGCACAGTTAAGAGTTCCATTTGTTTGTTTGTTTTTTATCAAGCACCAAAACTGAAAAATGCTCTGGCTTTGAAAAGCAAAGCAATGAATCTCACCTAGTAACCTGGCTGCATAAGGATGGTACTGGTATTCACAATAAGACTGATACTAGAGACACAAATTTTTCTCCAAAATGAAAGGATAGGTATTACAAATAAAGTGAAGCAAAAAATTAATATGAGGTTATATTTCTACTTTCCAAGAGGAAGGAAGAATGAAATAGAAAGACACAATTATTAACCCTGGATCTGTCTTTATGTGTACAATTAAAAATTATTCTGGCTTTTTTGCTTGGATGTAGCTAATGCCCTTTTATGTCTATTCATTTAGTACTGTATAAGAAAGAGCTTCAGAAGTTGCCATGTTCCAAGGTATATTGATTTGAAATGTCATAGTTATCTGTTCTTTTCATATCTTCTTTAATTCTCTAACCATAAAAGTTGCTCAAAGCACTAATCCATAAAGTAACTCTATAAAAACATGAAATATATAACAGCTGCTGAGATATTACAGTCCAGAATCTTGTTACTGCCTACAATAGGTTGCCATTTAGTGTTGATGTATTCCACAGATGAGCATTTTTTAAACAGCATTAGAAACCAATTTTGAACTGTGTTTTCTCTGAAAATCCATGAGTCAAAGCCATGGACGAGCACAGCAACTTCCAGGGCTCTGTGACACTTTCATTTGGAGCAGAAACTAAAGCTACATATTGGCCACTTTCTGTCTGACACAATCTAAAATACTATTGCAAATTTTTAAAATTTGGTTTACTTTTTTTTCAGTGTCAATAAGAGACTAATTCAATATTCTTCAATTTCTGGGAGAATAAATAAGAACAGGTGCAATAATCGAAATTCCTTACTTTTTCTCCAGACCTTTAAGTCTCTATCCTTAGTCCTGGGTCTCTCACACAATAGGAGAGTCATGGGTATAAAAGCTTCTAAAGATTTTTGCATCTGTTTTCATTAGGGAGATTTTCCTGCTCTTTTGTGGTTGGGTCTTTCTCTGGTTTTACCATCTGGGTAATACTTACTTCCAGGAATGACTTTGGGAATATTGCTTTCCTTTAAATTTCATTAAAAACTTTTGGGATTAGATCTTCTCTAAATTTCTTGTAGAATTCAGCAGTGAATCCAACAGGAGTTGGTTGGGCTTTGCTTTGCTGAAAAGTTTTTAAAACAGAAACACTAAATCTGCTGGAAGAGAGAATAGGTAGACCTCTTGAATACATATGTTTAGGCAAAGACCTTATGAACAAACACCCAGACTACAAGGAAAATATTATAAAGAATCAATAACTGGAGTCTTATCCTATTAAAATAGATTTGCACAGCAAAAGAATTGAACAGACTGAAGAGACAATCCACATTGTGGGGAAAAATCATTTTTCCAGCTGCAATATATGTGAACCCATATTTATAGCAGCACAATTTGTAATAGCTAAATCTTGGAAATAATCCAAATGCTCATCAACCAAGGAGTGGGTAAAACAGACATGATCTTTTTATACAATGGAGTACTTTGAGATCATAAGTGTCTGTCATAAATTAAATAAATTACATGTGTAAATGTTATTTGGTCTTCCTGGTGTGAGAAGCTTATGGTGTAAATAATGTCCAAATGCAAAATAAATGTGATGAATGGGAAGAAACCATTCAAAAGGAAAAAGAAACTGGGATGGAGGAGAAAGAAAGAAGGGAAAAAGAGAAAAACATAAGATAGTTATACTACAAGTTTCTTTCAGTTCATTAACAAGATCAGTTTCTGCTAATATCACTTGGACAATTTTTCATGCTTATATCTTTACTATGATTAACTACTTTGAAGATAGCAATACACAATGTATTAATGATTGCTACTCTCTCATATTATTTTGAAATTTGTTTCTTTTTTAAAAATTTTGAAGGTAGTAACATACAACAAAACAAGACAGAAAAAAGGCCAATCAAAACAATGCAGTGAAATTGGTACAGAACTTCAGAGCAAGATACCGGAATAACAGTAACAGTAATAACCATAGTAGATCTTAATATCTTCACAATTGTTGTCCATTCAATCAGATAAAACAAAATCAAACCAAAAACAGAACAGTATAAAACCTATCAAATTAGAATATTGAATAGAGTAAGACAATTGATCAGAACAAGGCAAAACAGTTAAAATATTTTCCTTCAAAGAGAAGATAGAAGGAAATCCTCTGTATTTACTACATTTCATCAGGCAAAAGACTAATATATGGAATATATAAGAAACTCAAAAAATCAGACTCTCCAAAAATTGGAATGTGAGATGAATACACACTTCTCAAATGAAGAAATACAAATGGCAAATAAATATATGAAACAATGTTCAACATCACTGATCATTCAAGAGATACAAGTTAAAATAACACTGAGATTCCATCTCATCCTAGAAGGAATAGCTATTATCAAGAAATCAACCAATAACAAATGCTGATGGGGCTGAGGGGAAAAAGGAACTCTTCTCTGCTATTGGTGTGAATGTAAACAGGGGGTATATTAGAAAAAAATCAATAACTGTGGAAATCAGTATAGAGATTTTTCAAAAAACTAAAACTAGAGTTCCCATTTGACCCAGATATTCCCTTCTTTGTATCTTACCAGAAGAATTAAAAATATCATAGAACAGTGATATATGCACACTCATGTTTGTGGCAGAGGTTTGTAATAACTAAATCTTGGAACAACACAAATTCCCATCAACTGATGAGTGGTTACACAAAATATGGATTTTTATATACAATAGAGCATTACTATGCCATAAAGAAGGATAAAAATGAGGCATTTCTAGGTAAATATATGTACCTTGAGACCATACCCTTTTTTTAACATAATGATAAACAATGAACCAGAGTTTCAAAACAGGTTAGTAAGACAGTTACAATAGTTTATACATTTCTTATTGTTGTCTTTGTAGTAATTATTAGAAAAAGGATGCAGGCATGGTATCTTGTCCAAATGATACTGGCACAAAACTTTCTTTTCAAAAAACAGATAGAAGCTAGCTATATAGTTAGTTTAACTATCTTGTGTGCATATATATATTTTTTTCCTTTTCCCTTTCTTCCTTTCTCATTTCCCTTATCACAGTTTGTCTTTTCTTATGAACAGTTCTTTTCTCAATTCACAATCTGTTGTGCATTTCAGATCCTATTTATTTGTTCATTTTTGTCGCACTAGTGAGGCAATATGATTTTTACATATATGAGTCTCATTAATTTCACTTATGAGTATGATCTCATGTTCTATCCATTTACCTATAAAAGTTTCCAGGTTATTCTATTTATGGATGGGTCATACTCCATTATATTTCCATTATATTAAAAAATATTTTTTACCCATTCTTAGGCAACTGGGTTGTTTCCAAGATTCAACTACTACAAAGTGTGCTGCTATAAACAAGGATGCACATATATCAATGTAGCATGATGTTTTTAATTCTCTGGGGAAGATATCAAGAGAGGAATAGCATAATCAAATGGAATCTCTAATCCTAGGTTTTGAAGAATCTCTACACAGATTTTCCAGAGGTTGTACCAGCCTATAATCCCACCAAGAGTAGATAAGTGTTTCTTTTCCCCCACAACCCCACTAACATTTGTTATCAATTGATTTTTTTGATGATAATCATCATTTCTTGAGTGAGATGCAACCAGTGTTGTTTTAATTTGCATATCTCAAAAAACAATAATGCTGAACATTTTTTCATATATTTATTTGCCATTTATATTTCCTTACCTGAAAAATGTGTGTTTATCTCAGATGCCCATTTTTGGATTGGGTCTTTGATTATGAGTGCCTGATTTTTTTTTCAATTCTTTATATGATCTAGATAGAAGTCCTTTGTCTGAGGAACAGTTAACTAAAATTTTTTCCCACTCTGTGGATTTCTTTTCACTCTATTGGATGTGTAAGAACTTTTTCATAAGATGAGATCCCAGTTGCTGATTCTTCAAAGTACTTCTTGTGCAATTTTGTTTTTGTTCATAAACTCTCTGTGTACTCCTTTGTCTTTAAGATTTCTACTGAATTTCTCTTCCAGTAGATTTAGTATTTCTGTTTTAATAATTAGATCTTTGATCCATTTTGACTTTAATTTAGTGTATAGTATAAACATGGGTCTAGTTTTAGCCTTCAGCATGTAGAGAGTCAGTTTTTCCAGAACCAATTTATTAAAGAGACTATCTTTCTTCCAGTGAACATTTTTGGTTACTACATCAAAGAAAAGGTGGGTAAGTGTGGTTGGGAATGCAGCTGCATCTTCTTTTCTGTCCCACTGATCTCAGGCCTGTGTTTTGCAAATGCCATGGTGATTTTATCACCACATCTTTGTAGTATAATTTCAAGTCTAGGATTGTGATGCCCCCTGACTTGTCTTTGTTGCCCAGAATTACTTTTGCTATTCTAGATCTTTTTGGGTTCCAAATGAATGTTAGGAGTGTTTTGACTATACCCATGAAGTATGTTAACCATATTTTGATAAGGGTTGCCTTGAATCTGTATAGAAGGTTTGGGAGTACAGCCATTTTCACTATGTTGTTTCTTCTTGCCCAAGAGCAAGGAATATCTTTCCATTTTCTGATATCTTCTTTGATCTCCTTTTTTGGCTACTGCAATTTTCACTGTACAAATCTTTTACTTCCTTTGTTACATTGATTCTTTAATATTTTATTTTTTGGGATTTTTCATGAAGGCTGTGCTTTCCCTAATTTCTTTATCTTTGTGAGTTTGTTGCTTGCATAAAAGACTGCTATTGACTTTTGAGTGTTGACTCTGTGTTTTGTTACATTACTGAATTTGGATATTAAATCTTCAAAAATTTTCATGGAGTTTTTAGGGTCTTATAGGTAGAGTATCATGTCATCTGCAAATAATGATGATCTAACTTCCTCCTTTGTTATCTTTTTGCTTTTATTTTTTTCTCTTGACTAGTAGCTTTGGCTAATGTTTCCAAAATTATATAGAATACAAGTGGTAATAGTGGAAATCCTTTACTTGTTCCTGATTTTGAATGGAAGTTTTCAGTTTTTGACCATTAGTAAGATATTAGCTGTTGATTTGTCATAGATATCTTTTACAAGATTGAGGTAAAGACTATTCCACTTTTCTATAATGTTTTTTTTTATCACAAATGGATGTTGGACTTTTTAATGCTTTTTCTGCATTATTGAGATGATCATATGATTTTTGTCTTTGGTTCTGTTAATATGGTGTATTAAACTTATTGATTTACATATATTGAACCATCTCTGTATCCCTGGGATGAATTCTACTTGATCATGGTGTATAATCTTCTTGATGATTTATTGCATTGTCTGCCTGTATCTTATTAAGAATTTTTGCATCAGTGTTCACTAGGAAGATTGGCCTCTGGTTTTCTTTCTTGGTTAAGTTTTTCTCTGGTTTTAAAATCATGGTAATACTTGCCTTCAGGAATGACTTTGGAAGTATTGCTTCCATTTCAATTTCTTTGAAGAGTTTTAGCATTAGTGGCATTAGTTCTTCTCTAAATTTCTTGTAAAACTGAACAGTGATTCCATCAGGGCCTTGGATTTTCTTGTTTGTTAAATTTTATTTTCAATTTGATTGTCTGATATGGTTTTATTTAAAAGTATTACATCTTTTTGCTTTAGTTTTGGCAGTTCAATTCTATTTAAGAATCAGTCCATTTCTTCTGTGTTTTCCATCTTATTGTAATACATATAGGTTCTCATGGTAGGTATTGATGATCTCCTGAATTTCTGTGGGATCCAATGTTATTTCCTCCTTTCACTCTTAATTGCTTGAATTTGTGGTTTTTCTTTCCTCTTTTAATAACATTAGTTATTAGCTTATCAATTTTATTTATTCTTTCAAAGAATCAACTTATAAATCCACCGATTCTTTGCATTTTCTTAGTCTCTATTGTATTAATTTCTGCTCTTATTTTTATAATTATCCTGTCTCATCTGAGATTTGCACTTGATTTGTTCTTTTTCTAGAAGTTTGAGGTTAGAATTCGATGGTTTATTTCAGCTTGTTCTGTTTTCCTGATGTGTGAATTCATTGCTATAAATTTTATTCACAGGACTGCTTTAATTGCATTCCAAAGTTTCAGTATGTTGTATTAGCATTACTGTTTAATTGTAAATACTTTTAAATTTCATCTTTAATTTCCCCTGTGATCCATTGGTTGTTCAGAAGAGTGCTGTTTAATTTTCATGTGTTGATACAGTTTTTGTCATTTCCTTTGTCCTTGATTTCTAGTTTTGATATACTATGGTCAGATAGTATGCACTAGATGATTTCAGTTCCTCTAAATTTAGTTAAACACATTTTGTCAGCTAATATATGATCAGTTTTGGAGAATGTGCTGCTGAGAAGAATATGTATTCTAAAAGTTTGCAGTGTAACGCTGCAGACATCTACCAAGTTCATTTGTTCACATACTTGGTTTAATTCAAGTGGAGTATAGGTCCATGCTCTGTGCTTCTTCCATTGAGAGATGTATAGGAGTGTTAATGAGAAGAGTGCCAGTAGTACTGGCTAGAGGAGACATCCTCAAAGCAGAAACTTCCTAGGAAAGCCTTCACATCAATGATAAGGGTAACGTTAGAAATCTAAACACTTCAACACAGAAAACAAAATAAAATTTAAAATATAAGCTTAAAAGATAAAAAAACAAAATTCAATCCCAAACACCCAGCCCACCTAGAAAAAGCCCAAAACATAAAGAGATAGAGGAAATTAGAAACTAACAAATGGAATTCTCTGAAATGATAGCAGCTAAGGTGAGAAAAACAAATGGAAGAGGCTATAGGCCTCTAAAGAAATGACTATTAAAATAAAAGACATTAAGGCAGACACAGATAAACAAAGAGAGGAGCTCAGAAAAATTATGTAAATCATGAATGCCAAACATAGACAAGAAATGGAACCAATAAAACATAGAAATAGAAATACAGGAGATTAGAAACTACACTGAAAGAATATGTAGCAGATTGGATGAAGGCAAAGATAGAATATCAGATCTAGAAGTCAGGAACACAAAGAGCAAACATGAAAAGAAATATATCTTAAAAATCGCAAGAGATTATGAAAAAAATCAGTCCAACAGCTACAAGATGAAGCAACATAAAATTGACTGGAATCAGTGAAAAAACTAGAGATAGCAGAAAAGACATTAAAGACCTCTTCCCAGAAATAATGGCAGGAAATTTCCCAAACATGGATAAAGAATTTAACATACAAATAAATGAAGCATATAGAACTCCAAATAGCCATGACCAAAATAAATCTACAACAAACTATATAATAATCAAAATTCAGAAATTCAGCACAAGAAAAAATATTAAAAGTAGCTAGAGAAAAGAAACATATCACCTGTAAAGGAAAAACCTATCAGAATTACAGCAGATTTCTCAACATAAGCTCTAAAATCAACAAGAGCTTGGAGTGAAGTATTTCAAACCTTATGGAAAACAATCTTCAACCAAGTTTGCAGTAATCCACAAGAGTATCTTTCAAAATTGATGGAAACAAAGAATACTCCCATGACAAAGAATAACTGAAGAAATTTATGACCACCAAACCAGCTATGCAGAATGCTCTGAAAGATGTATAGAAAGAGATAACAAAGACCACAAATGCAGGAACACCAATAGAAAGAAGCTTCCAGGTAGGGCAAACAATTAAACAGAGCAAAAAGCAGGAAACAAACAAAAATGAAACAATATGAAAAAGAAAATCCAGTGCATAAGAGTTATAACATAAATGGTCTCAACTTACAAACAGGCTGGCAGAATGGATCAAGAAGCAAGATCCAGTAATATTCTAAATTCAATAAACACATTTAACCAAAAGGAAACTTACAGAATAAAAGTTGAAGGATGGAAAACAATTCTCCATGCCACAGGAACCCAGAAAAAAAGCAGGGATAGCTATTCTATTTGCAGACAATGAAAATTTTAAGCTAAAACTGATCAAAAGATACAAAGTAGACAACTACATACTTGTTAAGGGAAAACTCAAAAAAAGAGAGATAACAATCATAAATATTTATGCACCAAACACAAGCTCACCCAACTACATAAAACAAATATTAACTGACATGTAAAAACCAAATAAACACTAGCACAATTGTAGTGGGGAATCGTAATACTCCACTCTCACAAATGGATAGACCAAATAGACCAAAAATCAACAGAGACTGTACTCTTAAGTGAAATACATTGTACACATGTTTAAATTCTGCATTGTTTCTCTGGTGTGAAAAACCTAAAGTATAAATAAGAACCAGACTATATACTAGATATTATGAAACAGAAAGGAAATACTCAATTGGGAAGGGGAACAAAAGTGGAGGAAAGGGGAACAGAATGAAGAGGAAAGAAAAAATGAGTTAAAAAGAAACTAATGGAGACAAAGCTTTTGTAAAGAAGGAGGGGAAGAGGGGTTGAAGAGAGGGTAAGGGAACGGGAAGGGAAAGAAAAAGAGCAATTAAGATAATAGGTCCAAAGTCTATCATGAAAGTGATCATTATGAATATTTAAAATGTGGTCATAAGTTTAATTTTATATATATATACTACCAGCATCAACAAATATTGGCAAAATACTACTAACAGTTCTTCCTCACCAACTATCCCTAACCTGTCCCTAGAAAAAATTGGTGTAAGAGTAAACCTTAAATAATAGGAAAAAAATAAAAGTATGGAGAGGAGAGAAATGAAAGATCAAAGAGAAAGAGTTCTAAAAGAGATCATCTTGAAATACACAGAAATATATATATATAAGGCAGTGAAAGATGTCAATAGAATTTGTAAAAGCTCCCTGAAATGACATGGGACTTACGGCTAGCAGAAAGGTGGTCATACAAGATAGTACACATTAAAGAAACTTTTCATCACTCTCTAAATGAAAATGGTATCCTCTGAGTTGAAAAACCAGAAAATTAGCTATGGATAAATTGTGTTCCCCACAAAAAATATGCTGAAGTCCTAACTCAAAGAAACTTTGACCGTATTTACACACATTTATTCTTTCCACATATTATCAAATTAAAATGATGCCATCCTGCAGTAAGGGGGTGCTTAAATTCAATCTGACTAGTGTCTACCTAAGAAGGGAAAATTTACCACATGAATAGACTATGTACAGATATAGATACAGATATAAATACATGTAGTCTCACACAAATGAATGCATTTGATAAAAATTTTCAACTGGGAGGAGCTAAAGATGACTGATCAGTGAGCAGCAAAATACAAAACCTCCTGGGAGAAACAACTCATATGCCAGAATAAGACATCCTGGAGAGATACAGACAGAGAGAGATGTATCCTCTTGACACAGGAAGAAATTAAAAGTAAAAAATCTAGTCAAACACTTCTGGACTACAATTGAAACAGCTAAAATTACATGACATGGTGTTTTCACTGCAAGCTGCCAAGTTTGTGTTGGCCTAAATTTGCACCAGTTTGAATCTATGCTGGCCAGCAGAGCTGCCCAAATTCATTCCCACCACCACTCACAGGAGCCACAGCCATGCTGAAGCTGGGGGTTGGTGAGCCCAACAGAAAGCTGAACCAGCAAAGGGACCTTCATTAATCCACAGTCAGTGCTGGGAATGAGACCTTCCCCACAGGAAGGGCATGACCAAATGGGCAACATGTTGGAATTGGGCAAGAAGAGCCTGAACTGGGAGTGACAGTAATTTCAGTTGGGTGCTCCCTCCCCAGAACAGATATTGAGATTTTCTTGGACTGGGTCTCGCCCCTGGCCAGGGCCCAATGAATTGTCCCAAATTGATTCCCTGTGCCTAGTACTCACTAACTTGATGAAGGCCCTTGAAGTTTGGCTGGCCAGATGGGGAGGGGCAGGCATAGGCAGCCCCTGCTTACACCTCAGTGACAAGAGCAGGCAGGAGAGGGAGGAGGTCCCTCCCCAGCATGCCTCAGAGGAACCGGAGGAACCATGGCTGACAGGGAAGGGGGCTGGGACCTCTACTGTGTGGAGGAGGCTGAGACCATGACAGGAGAGAGAGACAAGAGAAGGCCCCCAGCCCAGAACCCTGAGAGCACTGATCCAGGAGAGGGAAAAACAAGGGAGACTGAGCATGGCAAATATGCAACATCAGACATGATTTCAATAGATATTAAGAGATATCTTTGGGACCTTGTAGATGAGCTCAAAACTGAAATATTAAATCAGGTAAATGAAGATATGAGTAGAGTAATAAAAAAATGCTAAGCATCTCTCAGGAAGATACAGAGGGAAGAAGGGAGGAATACAAAAAAAGGAGAGAAACATTTGATAATGAATATAAAGAAAATACAGAATACATGAAGCAGATTCAAAGGGATACCAGAAAATTAAAAACTCCATTGAAAGCTGGCAAAACACCTTAAAACAAAATAAGGATAGACTATCAAAACTTGAAGACAAGTTTGCAATGTGTGATCATGAAAGGAAAAATCTCTTAAAAATTACAAGGAAACAGGCAGAACAGTACAAAGGCTAGAAGACAACAAGAGAATCTGTAATTTAAGAATAAGAAATGTGAACAAAGAAGCAGGAATACAAACAGGAGAATTACAAAGGCTATTCATGGAAATAATTAAAGAAAACTTCCCAAGCATGGGAAAAGAAAATGACATTCAGTTATGTGAGGCATACAGAACTCCAGCCACCTACAATCAAAACAAAGCTATGCCCAGACATATAATAATCAAGATACCAGAAATTAAATATAAAAACAGAATATTAAAAGCCATCAGAGAAAAGAAACAAATTACTTATAAAGGTAAGCCCATCAAGCTCACAGCAGACTTCTAGACACAGAGCATCAGATCAAGAAGAGCTTGGAGTGAAGTATTCCAAACCCTGAAAGAAAATAACCTCCAGCCTAGATTGATGTACCCTATAAAACTGTCACTAGAAATTAATGGAGAAACAAGATGCTTCCGTGACAAAGAGGAACTGAGGCAATTTGTGACCACCAATCCAAACCTACAGAGAATACTGAAGGACATTGTAGAGAGAGAGAAAAAAATACCAAAAAAATAGGAACAGTGGCAGAAAGGCCTCAATGAGTGGGGCAGGCAGTAGAATGAAGGAGAAAAGTAGACAAACAAAGCAGAAAAACAGCATAGCAGAAATGAGGCAGAGAAGGATGACTAGAATCTCTAACATAGATGACCTTGATACATTATATTGTTAATAGTGTACCAGGATTTAAAACCTACATTACTCACACCACTCTGCTTAGATGTATTATATTCTGTTCTAGTCATTCTACCTGTACTAGATTTGAGGGCACAGACAGTTATCCTGAAAATAACAGGATAGAGTATGGTAATCATCCTTAATTTCCTATTAACTTAATCTAAAGCTCTGCATAACCTACACTGTTTTACCATGACTGATCATAATCGAATCTGGTTTATTAGATCATTGTTTTTTATTGATAGATTTTATTCAATGTTGTTTTTATTGATAGTATCAAGTCTAAGAGTATAAGCAACTGCACTGAAGATGACAAGATTCACTAGAATATCCATTCTGGTTTGATCATTACCTGCCTTAGAAGTTTTATACTGTCTACAATGTTTTATTTTTACTAATATTGTTATGTACTGCTGTATTCAATTATACTGCTATATTCAATTATGTCTGATGATATAGACAATTCTATTGAAGATAATAAGAAGAACACAGTAATCATTGTAGATCACCTTGTACTGTAGTTTTATATGACTTTTTGGTTTCATGTTTTTATAGGAATTTATTTTGTTTTGTCTTGCTATGTTTTGTTTTTCCCTCTAATACAGAAAGGATAGAAATACATGTAGAGACTCATGCATGCATAGCTGTTTACAGTCTCATTGTTTGAATATCTACTTTGTATGCTTTAATTTTGTAACTTGAAACAACTATTTCTAAGAAGTCAATATGTAATTAATCAACTAGTGATTTCTTACTGTTTATCTTTTTTTTGAAATTTTGTATTATATCTACACTTTACATGTTTTTTTTCTTTAAATAAAAAAATCTAAAAAAAATTTTCTACTAAGAATAGAAGAGAACATGATCTATTTCTGTATCCATACCACATTGTCTTAACCACTACATCTTTGTGACATATCTAGTTGTCTATGAAGGATAACACTTCTCACTTCTTTCTCTTTAAATAATTACTTCCTGTCCTTGATATGTTGATATTTAATTAAACCTGTCAGAGCCTAATTAAAACCACTGTAATATTCTCAGTTTAAATGAAGAGTTCACTTTTAGTGTTACAGGTTAAAGTATAGGTATAACCTGCATACTTTTGTATGTATAACACATTAGAATGATTTAATAAAGCAAAAATTAAAAGTAACAGATAAAGTTATATTTGACCTTTAAATTGAGATAAAAATAGTTATCATCATTATTAATTGTCTGGCAGTATAGCTATGTATTTAAATTTGCTTATTTAGAAGTATTCACAGAATATACTATAAATTCTATTTGCCTTAAAAGTTACCTGCAACAAATTATGAATTCTTCAACATCATTTTGCAAAACTCAAAAGTCAAAAATAAGAAGCATGTGCTTGTACAAATAAAGGTTCTATAAATTTCTATTTTTATATTAGTATCTCAGGTCTGGGAAATATTACTGTATTTTAGTGTACAAGATGAGTAATTTTATAATTTCATTCACTTTTCAGGTTTTTAAAATATGCTATCATATACAAAATAATTAGAAAAGTCTCATACTTTGTTGAATTTTTTCAACTGTCAAATGCATTTTCACAGTAATCAGCACACAGCCACTAAATGAAGCCTAGGTAAAAAATCAAAGAATATATTTCCAAAGAAAAAATGTCACTGTTCTATATGAAGGTCAAATGTGTTTACATCCACACTCTTGAATTTTGCACACTGTCACTCCATAGCATCACAGATGTTTGCACCTATTTCACATGAGTATATCAGCTTAACATCTTTAGCAGGATAGAATTTATGAAAATAAGTACAGTTCAAGATAGGGAATGGGTTGATTACTTGTATTTTATTTTAAAACATCCCTACCTAGGTCAGCTTGAAGGCCAAATAAAAGTTAAACTCAATTGAATATGACAAATTTTCTTTAACTTTGAAACATAATAAATGAAGATGAATGATTTCAACATCTATTTGTTCCATTTCCAGCACAGTATTGCAAATTGCATTATTTCAGTATTTCCTCTCCACTGAAATACAAACTTCTAGCTCTTGTCTTTCTCTGTATTGTGCTTCCTTACCCTTTAAATATGGAAATTTGAAAGAGATGAGCTGGGGATTTAGCTCAGTGGCATAAGCACCTGCCTGGCAAGGTTGAGTTTTTGAAAGAAAAAGAAACAAAGGAAAGAAGAAAGAAAGAAAGAAAGAAAGAAAGAAAGAAAGAAAGAAAGAAAGAAAGAAAAAGAAACAAAGAAAGAAAGAAAGGGAGAGAAAAAGAAGAAAGAAAGAAAGAAAGAAAGAAAGAAAGAAAGAAAGAAAGAAAGAAAGAAAGAAAGAGAAAAAGAAGAAAGAAAGAAAGAAAGAAAGAAAGAAAGAAAGAAAGAAAGAAAGAAAGAACTAATTCAGTGGATTTTTTATTTTTTGCCACAAAGTATTTTATGTTTCACCATTTCAATCAAAATATATATAAATAAGTATAAACCTTTACATTATCTTAAATGAACAGAAACTTTATGAAAGCAGTGTGTGTGTGTGTGTGTTTATTAACTATCAAATACTTCTTGAACAGTATCTACCACAAAGTGAATAGTAAATATATGTTGAATAAAGAAGTGGGAAAAGATAGATAATTTTAGTTACATATACATATTGAGCCCAAAATTTCAAGAAAGGAGTATATTCTTATAATTATATTTCAATTCCTTGTGTTACTTTTGATCCTTTCCTAAATAGACTCTGAAACTCTAACTAAAGACATTCAGTACCTGAGATCCATACAAATTCAATGTACTGTCTAAAAGTATTTATTTTGATGAAGGCTTCCAGAACTTACAGACTGGTCTTAACCTCTGTTGCCTATTCATAAACAAGAAGCTACATAAGAGCACAACCTTTCATCGGATCACATTCTTGAGAACTGAAGTATGCATAACATCAGATACACTTACATAAAAAAAAAGCTAGACTTACGAATAATTGTAAGCATAAGTGCTAGATGAATAATAACCCATAAAGAATACAAGAATACTGGGACCTGAATTCTGAACGTGTAAGTATTGCTACTATTATGGTTGAGATCCAAAATGTTCCCCAGAAAGCTTATTGTGTTGAGGCTTGGTTGCCAGCTGGTGGGCTTTGGCGAGGTATTTGGAACACAAGGACATGAACTTGATCAGTGGACTAATCCATTGATGGAATCTTAATTTGATGACATTATTGGGAGGCAGTGGAATGAGAAAGTGGAGCCCAGCTGAAGGAAGTGGACCATGGAGTGTGTGACCCTGAAGACTGTGTCTTTCCCTCATCCCCTTCCTCTCTGGCTTTTTCTCTGTTTCTTGGCTGTCATAAGGCAAGCAGTTTACCTCTGCCATGTCCTTCTCCCTGGTGTCTCTGGCTCACCACAAGCCTAAGAGCAACAAAACCTGGAGTCCACAGACTGGGACCTCAGAAACCATGAGCCAAAATAAACCTTCCCTTCTTTAAGTCATCATTCCTACATGTTTTGTCACAGCAATGAAAAGCTGACAAAAGCAATTACTAAAACATGAAAGAAAATAATTACTTTGCATCATTTTCTCATACAAATGTTTATTCAGCACTTTCTATTTCTATTTATTTGTTTCTATTTATTTCTATTTCCATTTACTTCTGTTTATATTTCTATTTCTACTTATATTTCTATTTTTATTTCTGCTTCTATTGTGATAGGCACTGGAAATAGAGTGGTTTTGTGAACAGATTTAAATCTACCTTGATGGAGTTTGCAATTGAGATATGAGAAGACAAAAATCAAGTAAATAATTTCATAGATTTTATTTTAAGACAATTATTAATTGAGGTAAATGTTGAATAACTGTTCTAAAGGTCATATAAGGCATACATAACTATGAACTCTTAAAATGCAAGGAAGTAAACTTGTGTAACAGCCACTGAAAAGTGTGATCCATACATTGCAATGCTAAAAGATAATGTGGAGGGAAAGAACGGCGGCCAATGAGCATAAAAACATGTTCTTAAAAAGTTTATGGAGTAAGTGAGCTGGAAAAATAGGAATATTAGGAAGAGAATAATGCACCTTACTTCAACATTGATGGAATCTTAAAATTAGATAGTATGTGACACTTTTTACAAGGAAAACACCTGTTAAGGAAAGATCAGTGTGATGCAAAAAGGAAGATTAGAGAATGTTTAGTAATTCGATTTAACATAACAAGCAAGAAACTCGACATCGTAATTATTAGTACAAGCAACCAACTCTCAGAATCATGATACTAGAGTGCTCTTCATAGCTGTCACTAAATTATTGTGTGAGTTTGAACACAAGCATAACCCCATTCGTTTTCAATTTACTCACTTGGAGATTCACACTGATGAAATAAATAATTCACTACTAAAGATAATTATCTCTGTCAAAAACAGCATTAAAGTGTTGTAACACCATTTTTCTTAGTCAACTTTCTCAACCTTATTTCTTTTTACCTATCAGAAAGAAAATTAAGTATCTTTATTCTACAATAAACCTCATGCACTTAAGCATCTGGGTAGCTGGCTTCATTTCTAGATAGATGGTCCTTTGACTAACAAAACTCCTAGGGGAAAATCATCCCTATTTGTCAGCAGCATAGATATGAAGCTTGCTACACTGGGGACTGGCTGAGAGCTTTCACTTAAATGAAGGCAGATGACTACTGAAAACCATAAGCAAATTAGTTACATTTTTGACAAAATATGGTGCAGCCCAAGTGGAGGTAGAATAACCTTACAATATACTTCAACTTCCTCTAAATTGTGTAGATTATATTATCTATATCACTTTAATGGAAAATTAGCAGTATAAGATATGATTTCTAAATATCAGTTTAGTAATTCTCTGGGGTTTTGTTTTTAAACTGAGTATCGATATAATAAATATTCCTGGGCTATGAATAGGAGTACAATCAGAATTTCATTAAATAGCAAAACAGTATTTTTCTATGTAAGTCATTCTGAATCCATTTCTTTACCTAATATTTCTGTGTGCAAGTGGGTCACAGGTGAAGAAATGCTTCTAGAGTGTTGTGTAATGGCCTGCCTTGTTTTCCATGACTCATCCTTCCTTTTTTTCCTCTCCTACAGCAATTCCCTCTAACAACCCTAGAAACTCTCCAGTATAATAAGCACTAGGATTCTGCCCAGTGCTGCTTCTGTATTCCTTACATGTCCAGAGATCTGCTATTTCCTAGAAAAGATGTCATGAGAGACAACCTAGATCTGAAACAAGTAAAATGTAAACTGGTACCACAGAAGTCAAAAGTAATAACTGTGTATGCCACACTGCTTGATCAGAATGGCACTTCACATGTCGGGTTAAAAAAGAGATTGAGCCTATATATTTGCCTCTCTTTACCACTGGCACTACTCTAAACTGAGAATTAAAGTTTGTTGACTTTTTAAGATACAAAATCCCCTAAAGCAAAGAGATTTATAAAAGAGGTAAATATACACAACACTTTAGAAGCTAAGAGTAAAGCAATTGGAATATTAGAAAGTGATAGATATAGTAGCCGTGCAGTACATAAAAAGCTGAAGGTTGCATGTAGAGGAAGCTGAGATGTATCATTCCAATCCTCCTCCATGAATGCTAATGCTGTTGACCCAATTGCTGCAAGTGAAGAGAGTAATCAGACCTCAAATGTCACATTGCTTTAGGAATATTCAGCTGGTGAAACCACCAGGTCCATGGGCACAATTCTCTGAGCATGATATATTCAAACACTGACTGACTGACTGACTGATTGACATTGTGATATAAAGTTCCCAGTCCTCATTAATTCTGAAAGGCTATTCCAATAACAGTTTGGAACCTGAATCTTCACTACTCCACCATTATAACTGAACTTCACCTCCTCGTCACTTTCCTGTAGATTATACAAGTAGAACTTTTCTTGGGAACACTTGTTGTCTAGAGACAATGCATACTATTTTTGACAGTAAATAGAACTCCTCTGGCTCTCAGCTTAAGGAAGCTATGGACATGCAAAAGCTTTCATAACTGGTGATAGTGAATTGCAGTCCAATTCAATATATCATGTTAGCGGGGACAGTATATCTGGAAAATGACAAATATAGGATGAGTTATGGCAACCAATCAATAGAATTAGATACTTATTGACAAGTGCAAGTGATGGTTTGTAGTAAAAATGATAAAGAGTGAGTAATCAACAGGCTATTAAAAGCTAAGAATGACATTCGGAAGACCATCTTTTAGTACATAAATCTGTTCTAACCTGGAAGATAGAGATCAGTATGTATGTAACATGTCAGAGGTATATAATATGTCAACTTGAATAGATTAAGAAATATCTAGCTTTTTTAATATCTAGCATTTTAGTAAAGCACAACTCTGGGTGTGTCTGTGGGGATGATTGGCATGTAGGCCAGCAAACTGAGAGGAAAAGACTCACCCTGATTGTGCATAGCACCAACTAGTAGGCTTGTAGCCTGGATGAAATAAAAAAAAAAATGAGGGAGAAAAAGAAGGAAGTTCAAGGTTTGAAGAGCTCCAGTCTGCTAGAGTGGGTGTGTCTATTGCTGCCAACCTTTGGATATTGATCTCTAGCTTCTCCAGCAGACTCATACAAGACTCCTGGGAGCTTCCAAGTCTTTGACCTTGGATTGGTGGTATACCCTTCATCACTGATTTATTGGGTTCCATCATCTTGAGCTGAGCAGATACTGGATTCTCCAATTCTCCAGTGCACAGATGGTCATTGTGAACTTCCCACCTCTCATCATATAAGCCTGCCTACTAAATCCCCTTGAGTTATTACACCTATATTGTCTATCAATTCTGTTCCTCTGTAGAACAGTAAGTAATTCAAGTACCTAACACAAGAAAAGAAGAGCTCCAAGAAGGTTTAAGTTCCCAAACCTGGGTAGGTCTCAAACCCAAGTTGGGTCACAGCCTTGCCTGGGAAATAATGGGACCCTGATATATGGAATATATACTCTTGGATTGGTGTACTCAAAAATCCAGAATTCCATTTAGAAAGTTGTGGTGATGTTCTGATAGAAGATGTAGTGATTGCATTTGAATAAATGTAAATTTTGTACATGAATAAATGGAGATTGTTGTACATGAAGGAGTAAGATAGCCACTGAAAATAAGACTTACTGCATCTTTTGAAGTAAAAATTAAAATGAAAACTGATCTTACTTTCAAGCAAATACTGTACATTGTTGGTGGAAATGTAAACTTCTGTAACCACTATGGAAATCACTATGGTGATTAAGAAATAAAAATAGAAATTTCATTTTTAAAAAATCCAGAATTCCAAGATCTTCTTAATGCTTTTAATGCCAGCAGAAGTTGGCAACTGCTCTCTGTTGAAGTTTAGTGCCCTCCTTGCTTGAAGATGACAGAAAACCTCACCCCCTGAAAGAAAACATGAACCTGCGGCCATGGTTCTGCCCCCATTTCTCTCCCTGATCACTACATTACCAAATAGTTCAGTGTCACGTCATAATGAGTTAAAGTGTTCTACACCTGCCAAGGAAGAAATGAGCTTCCACCCCCAATAAAATTTCAGAAATTAGTATAACCAGGAGAAATTCATTGGATTTGCCAAAGAACAGAACATATGCTCAGAAAAAAGAGACTGTATGTATGTGGTGTACTTTCTCATAATACAGGATTTTACACTCTTGCAAAGACCCTGGGAAATAGTGCATTAGAGTATAGGCTAGATCCGGAGGCATGGAAAGGTGATTCCTACTTATAGTGAAGAAGAAATGCACAATTAACTTGGCACAGAATAGCAAGATGTGAAATAATGTTTCTATCACCTGATTTGGGATGGCAGTTATATTACCCTATCCCTGGATTAAAGTTCAAACATTGTACATCAAAAATTAATTCAGTATGTTATTTATAATTAACTGGTTTAAAATCCATTCACAGAAGAGACTTACAGGTCAAAACATATTTGACAAGATATTCTGTCACATTAATATGAAAGAAATATAAATTTAAATCATGAAAAGCACATTTGTTCCTATAAATTTGGCAATAATTAAATCAGTGATAATATCAAAAATTATCTTTCCCTCATTGTTTTAACAATTAAACATTTCAATGTCTCAGAGT
This sequence comes from Hydrochoerus hydrochaeris, assembly GCA_004027455.1. NCBI lineage: Eukaryota > Metazoa > Chordata > Mammalia > Rodentia > Hydrochaeridae > Hydrochoerus > Hydrochoerus hydrochaeris. Next base: position 214,461 of record PVLA01002211.1, on the reverse strand, counting down.
TTAGTGTTTGGATTTATTCCATTCTCTATCTAAAAGAAATCTGTAAGCAATTCCAACCAATCTCTTTGAGACACTTCAAATTTTGACTTCTTGTCATAGATTTTTGCTTTCATTTTTATTTTTAAAGCATAGAATTAGTATATACATGCCTTGGTTATTAAGGTTTTTGTGCCCTTCCCTTTAATCTGTGTGTTTGAGGCAGAAGTCTTACCTGCTTCACCCTAGCCCAAATATAAAATTACACAGACACTCATGACTCACATACTTCCATTCTCTTTCTGCTAAACTCCAGCTTCATATGATCAACTCTCTGATTGGCATCATTACTTGAGTGCTGACTACACATCCAAGAATTTAACAGATCTAAACTTGACTTTTCACCGCCTGCTGCCAAAAACTGTCACCAGTCTTTCCCTATGTATTCAACTGCCTGACACTTGACCTGCTCCAGGAAAAGTACTTACTACAATAACTGTGCACAGTCAACAATGTTACGTTTCTTTGTCATTGCTTCATAGCCTTAGCCACCATCCATCAGAAAGCACAGATACTATGTGCTGTGGGTCGTGATTTTCAGTACGAGGCCATTACTACCAATAATGCTTCCCCTATTCTCACATGCTTAATGATTATTTTGTTACAACTTTCCTAGCTCTCACTATTTACATATTTCAAAATTTAGAGGACTTAGAAAGTAACTTTCTCCCATATTTCAAGGATTCCAAGTCTATATTATAGTACATGCTACAAAAGAATGCCATCATAGAGTCATTCTTAAATAATAATGTTCATTTCATTTTAAGCCATTTTGATAAAAATAATTAATGCTATTAAAATTTATTAATGATATGACATTTACAAATACAATTATCTAGAAATTATTTAAGACCAAATTCAGTTAAGAAAAATGTTACAATTATAAAATCTCTGATTATCCAGATAAATTGATTCTGTAATTCTCTATTTAATAGCAACATTAGTGTTCTGACTTTGAAAACCTCACTTCCTCATATCAGTCATTGAGTGACTTCACACTGTATCCACAAATGAAACAAAATACTTTGAAGGAAATAAAATTAAGCACTATTGGCAGACTAAACTTCTGCATGTCACATGGCTTGTTATTTTTTCTTATAATGCTATTGTTTTCCTTGCAAGTCAAACGGTATCTAGTGATTGACTGGATTTGCCCAAAACAAATCAACCTGTGCTTCCTCCTGTGTAACATGAATATTAGGAGAAAATAAGAAAAATCAACAGTTCCTTCAGCCAAGGAAATATTTCCTAGACCTAAAGTTCTATGCTTCACTGAGCAGGTATGATTTTATTTCTGACAACAGATGAACATTCTGTTTTATGAAATTTGTGGCCACTGAAGGTATTCTTTACCTGCAAAGTATATTTGTTCTCAAAGTATAGTATACAACATAAATATCTTTATCTTCTGGCTATTTATTTATTGACTCGTTTCTCTTCTCAAATTTTTGTGCTTGAAAACTCTATTAAGGTTTCCTTTTGACATTCTTTTCTCTATGTTTCATTTTCATTTGTACCAATTGATCAGTTTTAATTCTTGCCTGAGCACCTCTCACAAAAATAAGAATGGTGAACAAAACAAAATATGCTGATTGTTATAAGCAAAAGTACATATTTATTCAGTGTAGATAAATTATACAACCAGAAAGAGCAATGAAAATGCATCACTAAACAATAGAGGAGCAACTGGAAACTTATAGGTACTAGCAAAGCACCCAGATGATGATTTTACTGCTCAACAACTTTCAGAATTCTTTCAAATCTTTTGCAAAACTACTAATTTTATATCCATAGTTCATATTCAAGAAAACAGTGTGCAATCACTTTGAAGTTGTAGTCTCAGAATTTCCATATCATTTGTGCAATCTATGGGTAAAGAAAAGGTACCTTCAATTTCCGCAGACATAACACATTCATTGAAAACAAATATCTTAACAAAAATTATTCAGCATATTTTAAATGTAAAAATGATTGTAGCATCATAGTAGCATCTAGCTGAATGCTGTCTTCCTGATAATGTTATAATCTATTGACAGATAATTGTTAAAGTTCTATTAATATTGTTAAAAGATATTAACTGTAGTTTCTAGCAGAAAATACTGCACTGTAGTTTTTCTACAGCTTACAAGATAATTGGACTCATTAAGTAGCTTTTTTATTTTACTCTATTGTTATCGTTGATGGATTTACTTGGCCTACAATACCATTTGAAAGCTCTAAATAGTGTTCTTTTGAATTGCTGAGAATTTATTTAGAGATTTTATCACTTTAAAAGGATATGCCTCATACCTCGATAGGAATTGGGAATAAAAGAACAAAAAAAATAATGAAACATTAGTTTCCAGCAAGGATTCATAGTGTAGAGAAAGATACAGACATTAAATCCTGAAGAAAATGCTTGACACTTTAACTAAAGCAGGTCACAAAGGAACAGGTAAGACGATGGACAATATATTCATGCCAACACATACTATTTATCTTGTCTTGTATTTAAATATATGACAGTAAGAAAAATTTCTGTATCCATCATAGTAATAAATATTTTATGACACTGGAAAATAAAATATTATATAGTGATGATTTATTCACTATAATAAATGCTAGAATACATCCCACACAGATGATATTTTAATGCAAAAGCCTCAACTTCAAATCCAGTTTATTTAAATCCACTATTCGTGTGCAACAACATTCTTAGACACTTTCAGTGATACAGAAAGTCTCCATGTCTTCAAGAAATAAAAAGTAGTCAAATATATTTTCCAAAGGAGGCAGACATAAATAAAAACAATGATTTAATAACAATAAAAACATAGAATTAAAAGATAGAGGTGGTCGAGAAATCATTAAAAGTAAGCTAAAACTCAATGATTATATTTAAGATAATTTTAAAGTTCAATTTGAATACTTAAAATATAAATCTTAGAAAAAACATACTACACAAAAATGATATTAGTAATTATATAACACTCACAACCAACTCACACAAATATTTTTAAAGACAGAAATAATACATGTAAAGTATTTGGAGCTATAGAAGCACACAGCAAACAAACAATCATGAATGAACTATTATAATATGTATTTTCGTTCTTTAATAGCTCAAATTATCTGAATAAATATAAAGTGTGGGGAAAGAACATGTTAAAATTTCATCATAGATGAAGAGATTCAAAGGGTTTAAGCTCAACTGAGCCTCAATCTTACTCTTTTTTTTAATCTTTAGATGTCTTTCTCTGAATTCCTGATATTTTAAATAGTCTTAATCTAAAAGTTGCAATATATATATATATATATATATATATACATATATATATGAAATTATACAATATATACTATATATATTACTCTGAAATAATACACCTTCCTTCTATACAGAGGAAATCAGGCAGAAATTACTGTGATAAAACTTGCCCAATTTTCTACACAAAATACCTTTCATATTCCAATCTCATATTCTTTTCTTATTCAAAAGAAAAAGTAATTTTCTATGTGTAAATTTCAATAAACAGGATAACATTTTATCAATTGTCCTTTCAGTAACTCCATTTAAATTTTTGAATCTTTTTGAGTGGCATTGAAATGTTTATCTTGACAATTTAAAATAACAGACATTAAAAACTTAGGCGACTGCCATGATTTTTTGCATCTTTTTTCTTTCTCGGTATAAATTTTAGAAATATTGTTTGGGAATAATGTTATGAGAGATCAATAAAATATTTTTTATGTCCTAGAAGTCAGAATAAGTTTAATGAGTAGATTAAGAATTAAAATATACCTTTAATTACTGATAAATATTGTTCTGGAAGTATTAGTTGGAAAAATTAAATCAGAATTGGACAAATTTATTATGTATCCAATCACAGATGAAACCACTCCAGTGCAAGAACTCAATGCATTTGCAAGACAGATTAAGAATATGAAAATTTTGAAAACAATTGCACCAAAAATATTAACGACTTAGGTTATAGACAAATTCCTAATAAAACATGACATTAATTTTTACTTAGATTTATAACTAAAACACTGAAATATGAATACATTAACCAAATGTTCACAAAGAAAATCCTAGACTCTGAATACTTTGTCTAAATGTCAAGAAATTTTCACTGAATCATTTGAAAACTCTCCTAAAAGAGTAATAAAAATTGGAAAAATTCTCTCATTGTACAAAATTAATATTAACTTGATATTCAAGTCACTTATAAACAATTATCTAATTCTAAATTTCCAAACTGTTTTATTTATTTCAGCTTACTTTGACAAACAAGATTGGTCACCTTTTTTATAGATACTATTTTAAAATCAATTTTATTTAAGAATAGCATATGTAGTTAAATGTACCAATTTAAATGTATGAGTCATTATATTAGGAATCTAACATAGGGCCTCACAGGTAGGCAAGGAATATAGCGCTGAATTCATCTCAGACCTTTTTATTTTGAGACCAGGACTTGTTACACTGCCCAGACTGGATTCAGATTTGACAAAATCCTGGCCCCAGTCTCCAAAGTAGCTGAGATTACAGCCATCTGGCTCAGACCACTGATTTTTGATGTTTATACACCATGAAAATAGTATATCTGTATCACCTTAAAAAGTTCCCTTGAGATAAGAGTAAGAAAACCCAAAATGTGTAATTGCTATTGTAAAAAAGTGAGGAAAAGAAAGGGCTCTAAGGGATATAACTGCATGTATGTTTGAGTATGTAAAATAGATGACCATATTGCTGAATCTTTGTTGGATCTTTGAGAAGAACTGTTTGCAGTCTCACTGTTTGAATACCTACTATATATCCTTTAAATTTGTAACTTGAACAACTACATCCAAGATGACAATATGTAATTTATCAACTAGTGATTTCTTAGTGTTTTTTTCTTTTTTCTTTTAGAATTCTGTATTGTTGCTACCCTTTTTTCTTTTGCTTTTTTTTCTCTTTAAATAATTTTTTTAAATGCATAATTGCTATTGTTGCTATTGTAAAAAAGAGGTAATAGGAAGTTCTATAAAAGATATAACAGCAGGAATATTTAAGTGTGTAAGATTGATAACCATACTTCTAAGTTCTTGTTGGATGGTTGAACAGATCTGTTTACAGTCTCACTGCTTGAATGTCTACTTTGTATGCTCTAATTTTGTAACTTGCACAACAATTTCTAAAAGGATAATATGTAATTTATCAACCAGTGATCTCTTACTGTTTATCCTTTTTTTTAATTCTGTAATATTTCTACCTTTTTTCTGTTTTTTGCTCTTTAAATAAAAAAAAATTTTTAAAGTTCCCTTGAGGCACTCTACAGTCAATCCCAACCCACCTTCAACTCAAAGATACTAAGAGTACTGTAAATTTTATACCAACCCAAGATACATAATCATTGAACCAGTCATAAATTCACAACTCATGGACACAATAATAATAGAGAAATAACAAAATAATGAACAAAATTTATCAGTATATGAAAAATTTTTTATAAGATCAAGTATATGATTATGTTTAGCATATATATTTATCTGCAGTATGTGTATATTTTTGTGCATCCATTAGTTTACACCAAATCGTAGCAACATTTGCTGAGTGGGAGTATTGTCTAACTATCAGAACGAAGCTTAAATTTATGAAATAAAAGTAATTAAACATCAAATATATATTTTAAATTTAAAATTAAGCGGTAGAATTGAAATAAATTTGCACCACCAGCACAAACAATAGATGAAAGAATGATGCTTTTTGATTATGAAACATAAAAACAACAGGCTGTTTCAACTATCTTATGGAAAAAATGCACAATATATTAGCTACTTATTTATAATATAAATAATAAAGGCAGTAATTTTAAAAGTCAATTTCAATTGCAGTCAAAGAAAAAACAAAATACTATTTTATCTATAAAATTAGCAAATATTAGCAACCATCTTGACAGTAATGAGAGGGGAAGGGAATGGGAAAAAAAAACAAGAATAATCGAGATATATTAGGCACAGGTACAAATTCCCTATGATGAATGTGATTCTTATGTATATCTAAAATGTACCAATAAACTTAATTAAAAATAAACTAATAGAAATATGCAAAGTTAAGCAAGTAATTTGGCAGGATGTGTCAGATGCTTAAAACAAGTACATCCTGTACTTCCATTTCTAGAAATAAACCCTAAAGAAATCATTTAATGAAAGTTCAAAGTCATAGATTAAGGACGTTTGTCAAAGGACTCCATAATGTCAAAAAAGAACATATTTTACTGCCACCATTTGAAATAGCATTAGCAGATGTATAATATATTGTCACAAAGTCACTGCAAATTTATATTTAGAGGTTTCTTAACATGAAAGATGAGAAAGGTTTATTTCTAAATGATAAACCAATTTTCTTATAGAATCTGCTTATTACATAATACCACACTCTATAAAGTACATTAAAATGCTTAGGAAAACTCAGAGAATAAATTTCAGTCACTTTGTATTGGTGTTAAAAATAAATTTTGAGTATTTCTGTATCATTTCCCTATTTATAAATTTAATAATTAACATGAGATAATTATGATTTTAAAAATAACTAGAATTATAAGAAAATAAGTAATTTGATTTATAGAGACTTGCTGTGATCAGATCACAGTGGTTTTTTTTAACAGTAGCCTAAGAGCCGCTCTTACTCCACTCGTTCCACAATTGTAATGATTAATTTTCATTTTCTCTGTGTCAAAAGTAGTTTAAATAGCCTTTAAATAATATTCTATGTAAGGTAATAGTCTACAAGAGTCTTTTCTAGACATTATTAATCATAAAAGCATAAAATCAAAAGTCCTTATTAATTGCAAAATATATTCAGTAGCACTAATTTGAGAAAACAAACAAACAAACAAAAAAACCAGTCATGTATCAGGAGGCAGAATTCTTACAGAAAATATATAGATGGTTCTACTCTGCAGTGGAGCAGTTAGTTAGACCTGGAGACAGAACACAAGACTAAAGTACAGAGCAGCTTGACTGCTTGCAGCTAGATGTTCGCCTTGGATGTGGTTTGATCAATTAACTGCTGGTGACTGGCTGGGTTGTGGCTGTTATAAAAATAAACATCACTATGTCAGATTTTGGGTTCTTTCCAGCCTAAATTGCAGTTGACTAGGAGCATATGGAGATTGCCTCAGACAAACAATTTAACAAAGTGAGTAGAAGCTTGGCATACCTCTAACCACTCTGTTACATTAACTCATTGAATTCCATTGAAACAGTATTTTAACATAGGCAGTTTTGTTATTCCTATTATGAAAGTGACAAAATTAAAGAAGAGAAGTCATTAGATGTTTCCAAGTTAATTATCTAAAACATGAAAGATGCATAGAGACAGCCTAGCTACACTCTCTACTTTAAGCACTAATTATTATCTCTGTATTCTACTGAACTACATTGTTAATGAACAATCCCTTTGTGCATATTTATTTAAAAACTTATTACAGTATTTTAAAAAATCTGATAAACTTCCTGTTTTAAAAATGTATATAGTGGCTTGTATAATTAATACTTTTTGTTATTACCCTTCCAGACTTCCTGTAAGACAGTATAATTTTAAACTACTGAGAAATGTTCTTTTCCTCTCCTAGTGAAACAAAATATATGATATGGTGAACTTGTTTTTGCCTCCTACAAAGACCCTAGTGAGCATTTCTGGCCTCAAGGTATCATATAATCACATAACAGAAACTTAAACGAAAACCCAAAAATTTTGGCATATAGTAACCAAGAGTTTTTGATACAGTTTTAAAGGACCATTTTAATATTTCATAACTTGCATGCAATCTTAAAACAAAAGTTAATTTTGTTTAGTAGATCTAAGAAGGCCATAAGCACAGGAACATCCAATTCTTGGGTTGCTTATCTATAATCATCCTAAAGGGTTTTGGGGGGATTTATATTCAAATAATAAAAGTAGAAACCAAAACATAAATATTATACATAATTACATCACATCTAGAACCACAGTTTTGTTGGATAGTCTGAACCAGAGACACAAGCAGGACTTCTTCTTACACAAATCTTGAGATACAGTTAACAGTCTCAGATTGGCCGTATGTAAATTAAACAGAGGAAGAAAGAGAAATGAACACCACACGGACTGCCACAGCCAGGTTGTCCTAGCCAACCTGCTACTAGATGGGATAAGGAAATAAAGAGCTGTGTGAGTCCTGCTACACAGATTCTCAGTTCACATATTCTACATAAGCAAAAGGCGTCTTTCTGTGACAAAGGTGCAAATCTCCTCCGAGTCAGAACAGAAAGGAGAACAATCAAGTAGGTGGCTCTAGCTGCAGACAGAAGAAATCTTCCCTTTAGAAAAAATTTAATAAAGCAAATTATTAAAAAAAGCAATTACCATCACTCCCCTTTGTCCTACGTCTTATGCCCCCTCAATCCTTAGGCTCAGTTTGTTATCCCAGCAGTCTTGTCAGTTTGTATATCTAAGGTTTGGTCCATGTAATTAAGCCTAGGCTGAGTTCCCCTTTTTTGTTTTTTTTCTTTTCAATGTATATTCCTATGAGTTCCTGATTCATATTCAGAGATGAGATTTCTTTCATTCCTTGCCTCTTTATTCCACTGCAGGTCAATCAACCTTCCCCCTCTATTCACCAGTTGGACCTAAGGATCAAAAGACACTGAGGAGCAGGCAAGGAATGTGGCCACGGTGGTCTTAAAGGTGTAACTACTAATAACTCAGCGAGTAAATGTTTGTGAAGCTTCATTTCGTGGAGTAGGTCCTGATGGGAAAGGTTTATTGAAAAGCAGAGAGAAAACAGAGGCAGAAGGAGAGTGAGGGCCGTATATTGAAAAGATTGCTCCTCTTCTAGTTACTTTTCAGCTTTTTATGAATGTAGCTGTCTGGAAGAACCAGTTTGCTAACCTTGAACTTTACTGCAGCAAAGCTTCATAAAGAGTAAGAGGAGATAGATGTTCTAAAAAGTTATGTGTATGTGTGTGTAAATATACTATTTAGTATGAATACATATTCATTCACTATATACTACATATGCTTATTTATTATATACTATATATATATTCAAAGTAGCATAGTGAAATAAATCATGCAGAATAATCTATTCATTATGTAAACTAATATCTTTAAAAATATATCATGAATCCTAGAAGTAATGAATTGTATTTATGAATTATTTAAATCATACACTATTAAGTACAAAGAGACCAGATTAGTATCATTGTGCTATTCCATAGTAAACTGAGATGATTAAGAAATCCAAGTTCATTAAACCATTTAATAAATATCTATCTAAAATATTTACACTGGAACAGTATTGTGGAGATCCAGCATGCTGAGTTTGGGCCAGTAAACCCTGTGAGAGAGACAAAGATGTGAGAGTCAGCAAATAATCTTTTTCAGGTTGCCAGGAGTCTTCACATGAATGGAGTTGAAGCCCTCAACTTACTGGACCTCACAGATGTACTGAGGAACAACAAAGGCATAGGGTTTTACTGAGTGCAGATGTTGTTTTAGGCAGTAAGACAAGGTATGATGTCAGATTGGCTGAACAATTAACTTTTTTCTAGCTGTCCCCTGGGTAGCTTCCTTGTTTCCCTGTAAGCACATCACTCCTGAAGACAGGATGTTTTGGATTCCTCAGAGTTAGCAGTCTTCCACCTCCCAAGGCAACCCGAGCAGACATTGACCCACTGGATGTCCCAAGAAACTCTACAATATACTATTTAACTCTATTTATCTGTAGCAATTGGGATGATTAGTTTTAAAGTATAAAGATTTAAGGACTAACTTTTAGCAAATATGTTAATTTTATATTAATATTTTATATTCACATAATAGATAAAATGCAATTGCTTTTTTTTTAAGACAGGTTCTTGCTATGCAGTTCAGGTTTGTCTTGAACTCACTTTGTAGCCCAGCATGGCCTCAAACTCACAACAATCCTCCTACATTAGCCTCCTGAATGCTGGGATTACAAGAGTGTGCTACCTTGCCTGGCTTTAATAGATAATATGAGTTCTAAGAAAGTGACCACCCACAGTTTTAAAACTCTCTTTAACTTACACAAAGATTGAACAGTATTCTACATGGTTTCTAAACTACTATATGAATATTAGTGTATTTATCTCAATCTCTGCTAATGATCTTAAAGACAATAATATCTAATCCTTATTATTGCTGAATTTTAGGCACTGTTCTCAAATAGCAAAGAACACTAAATTCTCCTCCTCCTCCTCCTCTTCCTCCTCCTCCTCCTCCTCCTTCTTCTTTCTTCTTCTTCTTCTTCTTCTTCTTCTTCTTCTTCTTCTTCTTCTTCTTCTTCTTTTTCTTCTTCTTCTTCTTCTTTCTTCTTCTTCTTTTTCTTCTTCTTCTTCTTCTTCTTCTTCTTCTTCTTCTTCTTCTTCTTCTTCTTCTTTCTTCTTCTTCTCCTTCTCCTCCTCCTCCTCCTTCTCGTTCTTCTCACAAAGCAACTGGGATTCTAGAAAATTAATCAATTTACTTAAAAGTACTCAGCTAGGACCCAATAAGCCCAAGAGACAGCCCTTTTGGTTCTTGCTTAAATGGTCCCCCCAGTGATACAGGATTAGGAGTACAGATGAGGTGAATTGTATAGAATCATCTTTTTAGAGACACTGAATGTTTCTCTTACCTAATTTGGAAGTGGACCTAAAATATATACTAGTCACTTTTGGACCCGAGACTTGAGACTGAAATAAGGCAGTCTCTCTTTATGCCAAAATTAGTTTTAAAAAATACTCCCATATTATGGCAATATATGATATCAAGTGCTTAGAAAAGGGAAATGGGTTGAAGATACAGCAGAAAGATAGTGAATATCAAGTGAGCTATGAAGTTAAATGAGAGAAAGCAAGAACAAAATAACAACAAACAACATTTTTTCTCTGAGGCAGTTAGGTATGTGTGGCACAGCCAACCATTACCAAACCAATTATACAAGAAATTCACAGAAGACAACACACAAATGGCCTATAACAATATAAAAAGTTGCTTAACTAGTAGTAATCAGAGGAAAGAATGATGAAAACACAGACTGCAGTTATAAGAAGAACACCAATTTGTTTAGCCTCCTTTTCTCTTGCCCAATTAACTGTCTTCCCTTTAGGAATAATCATTCTACACATTTATCTTGGTTGTTTTGTCTTCTTACATTCCTTTGAAAGTTTGGTATTCTTTGGGCAACAATCATGTTTATGAATGAAATCTTTTTTGATAAAACAGTAGTAGGTCAGACCAGTTTTCTTTCTAGTACATAAGTCTATTTTGCTCTTCCAATAGCACCCCCTTCTGCATTGGAAGGCTGATGATAAATTCTGATTACAACAAAAAGAGATTCATTTTAGAGGGCATAAGCCATCCTTTAATAGAAACCCTGAAAAAGACACAGAGATGGGAAATCACATCCAGAAGGTTCCTTGGAAAATGCTCAAAAGACAATTGGAAGCCATGGACAGGACACAGAAACTGACTTACAGTTCAGTGGCAAATGAGACTTCATCCTTTGCAGGGTTGGTTTGGTGATCATGAAATTCTTCAGTGTTCTTTGTCATGGAAGTATCTCATTTCTCCATCCATTTTGAAGGACAATTTTGCAGGGTACATCAGTCTGGGATGGAAATCATTTTCCTTTAGGATCTGAAATACTTCACTCCATGTCCTTCTTGACTTCATTGTTTTGCTGAGAAGTCTGCTGTGATTCTGATAGGTTTTCCTTTATAGGTGATCTGTCTCTTCTCTCTAGTACCTTTTAATATTCTGTTCTTATGTTGGATTTCTGGGATAGTGATTATTATATGCCTGGGTGTAGTTTTACTTTGGTTATGCTTATTTGGAGTTCTATATGATTCACTGATCTGTATGTCAGTTTCCATTCTGGTGTTTGGGAAATTTTCAGCTATTACTTCGTAAATAGCCTCTAGATATCATTTGTTGTCATGTTCTTTTTCACTTATTTCAATCAATCTTATGTTTTTTTTTTCATTATCTTGCAATTGTTGAATTGTTACTTCCAGATTCCTTGTTATTTTTAAAAGATCTTCCTTTCCTGTTCACTAGTTGCAATCTTGTCTTCCAGATCTGAAATTCTATCTTCACTTTCATTGAGGTGGTTTTGCCAACTTTCAAAGAAATTTTTGATTTCCTGTATATTTCTTTGTATCTGCTTCATTCATTCTGTTCATTTCTTATATTGTTCATTCAGGGTTTCCACCTTTTTGCATTGTTCCTCTAATTTTTTAACTATGTCTTCTTTAGATGTGTTCAGCATTTCTTTCTTTACATTTATCATTTCTTCTTTTACCTGGGAGATTATTTCTTATCTGAGTTCTTTTAAAGCTTCCCTTACTTGCTTCTTTATTTCAGCTGATATCCTTCAGGCATTTCAGGTGTGTGGCATATATTTTCTTCTATGTACATGGCTCCTAGGCTTTCTTGGAATGGAGGTTTGAGATTGTATTTTAGTATTTCATCTTGTTATTTTCCTATGTTTCCGGGTTTTGAGTGATATTCCAAAGCTTCCCGCAGGGGTACTGGAAATCACCTTGAATGCCCACAGCTCCCCTGGACTGATTGGAGGTCACTGGGCCTGGCCCAGTCAGGCCTATGGGGACTTCCCATGCACCATGGGGTGGTCTAGGACATTGGGCAGGGTCCTAAACACTGGGAGCAATAGTCTAAAACTCTCCCAGAACGCAAGTGTGCTGGAACTCACCTCAAGCACCCTCAGCTTCAGGGGCTCAACGGAGGTGGTTAGGCATGGCCTCCTCAAGCCTGCAGGATCTCCTGTGCCTCCTCCAGTTGTTCAGAAAGCTGGGTGGGTTCCTAACCACTGGGGGCAATGGTCCAAAGCTTAAGACCTCATCCTAAAAGATATTGTAGCACTGTGGCCTTTCTGAGCTGTCTCAAAACAAGGCAAGAAAAAATAGGACCTTATATATTTGAAATAGTCATTAGCCTGACTTCCCCAGAAAAAACTCTCACTTTGGACAAAGGAACCCCTTTGAAAATCTTGAGGGAACACAGCAGTGAGCAACTAGATCCAGATGTTTCTAGCACCTGATGGATGGATGGATGGGCCCATTCTGAGGGAAAGAACTGGTTACAATATTGCTGTATCTATTAGGTAAACCAGTGCATCTCTTAACCATACTTTTCTAATAAGCTCCTTACAGTGGAGAATGAACTCTCAATGTTACCAATTAGTCTTGCATACCTGAAAATTTTTAGGAGAAATATTACTGGGACAAGTTCCAGACTTTATTTTCACCATTAGCCCTTTGATTAAGCATCATTACCATATCCCAATTTTTCACTCCAATCTTCAGCGTCTTCTTATCTAGAGCTTGGAGCCTGTGCAGAGTTAAGCAGAGAAGTGCTTGTACATGCAGTCTGTCCCTTCCCTCAGTTTCATGCTGCTCTCAGATTTAAATTGTCACTGTGACTCCATCTGCTCTCTATTAAAAGTTTCAGAAACTTTTAAAAATCCCTAGGTTACTGAAAACTTTTCTTACATTCTCAAAATTGCTGACTGTTTCCATGCATACATTTAGTTGTCATTTCAATTGAATTCTTTGAATTCAGTAAACATAGGCTTTATTCACTATTTCTCCTTGAAAACATGATTCTTTAAGTAGTATTAGAAGTAATCTTTTAAATGATCAAGGATTATTTAAGTGAAAAATTTCAATACTTTTCCACCAACCTGATATCTATATGCTGTTAACAATATCTGTGTTTATAGTAACAAACCAATTTTCTAACATTTTATACCTCATTTCATTTTACCCTTAGTATACAGTAATATAAAGATCAGTTTAATTTGTAGCTGAAAATCACACATGAGCAAGAATAAAATTTCCAAGTTTTTTTTATTTTAAAACCACTGAGATTTACTTTATTTTATCTGTTTCGTTGCAATTTTTTAAAATTCTATTAATTCTTGAAGCACCTCCACAGAAGTCCATATCACTGCCAAATTTTGAGAGTGAATAAAATTAAATAATTCTACTGAACATTTTCATTTATCTCATTGATAATTAGAATCTTAGCTTGCTCTCCTCTAGTGATAACTAAATGCTAGGTATTAGCATAAGAGATTTCCAAATACTAACTCAGTTTTTCTTCACAAGACTGTTATAAGGTATAGATTACTATTATTACTGAAATTTTACTAAAGATATTGACACACAGAATAATTTGATCTAGGCCACACAGCAATTGTGAAGAGCTGACTTAAATCTAGGAAATTTCTTCCAGAATCTGTGATTTTAATTCTTCTATACTTCAAATTTCAAATGACCCCCTAAAAAATTCATTTGGTAAAGCCTCGTTATTTGTTATTTGATGGGTTTAGGGGAAAGAGATTGGATCATGAGAGCTCTAACTTCATCAAGTGGACTAATCCAGTGCTGAGATGACAATTTAATGGCATTATTGGAAGCAACAGAAGCAGAAGATGGGGCTTGGTTGAAGGCAGTAGATCCTAGGTCTGTAACATGGGGACTAAATCCTGTCCCTGGCCTCCTCTCCTCCTCTGGCTCTTTTCCCTTTCTCTCTGCTTCATGGCTGCCATAAGTTGAGCAGCTCTGCTCCACCATGCCCTTCCACCACGCTTTTCTACCACACCATGCTCACATATAGACAAGGAGAGATGCACAGCGCTAGCACAGTAAGATATTCACAGGTCCTCTTGGTAGGAAATGAAAATATAATGTGTGACAACACAATGAGTCATAAAGGAATGTGTTGAGAAATAGAAATAGCCATAATTATAGAAGAAAAGCTAATGATGAACATAACTGTGTTATCTAGATGGTTCTTTTTAAAAAAAGCAACCCTCGTATGTCATTAATAATTGTATAAACAATAGTAAAGTTAAAGAAAACTGAAGGAAAGATAAGTGAAAAATAAAGTCCAATCCTGCTTCTTTTGTACCTCAAATGCACTGAAGGTTTGGAACTGGACCCTTTCAAGAATAATGACTAAAACGAAACATATAAACCCAACTGAGTGTGGAAAATAAGAAATAAATGCGAATGGGTAAGAAAGATAACTGACTGGGAAATTCTAGATCCAGTTCCTCCTTGTTCTCATAGTATCACCTTCAAAAAGTCATACACGGTGTCTGGTCCTTAGTCCTGTCATCTATAAATCAATTAAATAGTTCAGTCCAGCTAAAATTCATTCTAGTTCTCAAAATTTTAAGTATACATGCTTCCTTTCATGACACTGGATTCCTTTTCTTACACAGAATCTCTTTGCTGATTTGACCAAGGATAAAGCTTTGGATAATTTTGAAATCAGACATGACGTAGAAGCAAAACTGTCAACACAATTAGACAGCCCTTGAAGTTTGTTTTCTGGATAGATCATCACATCCTGAGCAGAACTGGCAAGCCAGCAGATGGCACTGTGCCATCGTCATGAGCCCAGCCTGCCCTGAAGCACAGGTACTCATCTCTCAGCCTGAAGACTAAATCATTTGCAATAATTAATGGAGCCACATTTTTTTCTTTATGATTATGAGCTGAACTTGATACTTTCTAATTTGAATAATTATGCTCTGCTTAATTCTCCTCTCTGCTGTCAGGTGGATAAAAGCTGAAAAGAGAGTTGCTAGTTCCATAGCTTGAGTAAATAACAGATGTAATGAAATTATCTGTCCCTTGAAGAAAACATAACTGAATTTCACATTTACAGAAGACAGCTGGAACTAATATTTGAGGCCAAACTCTGTGAATTCAAGAACTATGCTTGATTTGCTGTCTTATTATGAGGTATTTCTATTTTCTTTTTATGAGGTAAATCTATGGAATGGATTGGAAACAGGGCATAGGATTAACACAAGACTTAGAGATGTGAAGATGATAAGCTATAGAAATTATCTCCCCACTGCTTTAATTGTATAAGAAAAGTAGAGATCAAGGTGGTCAACTGAGAGTAAAGACCAAGAGGAAGAGAAGCTGGATATTCAAAAGGCAGAGAGACTGTCAAATATCTTTTAAGACAATGGGAGAATAAATTACCAGGATAATACGGTGTAATTAGCAATGAGTTTTAATGACAGGCCAAAGTTTTTGTTTTTGATTGAAAATGAGAACTAAGGGTGAGGGCTGGGGATTTGTCTCAGCGGTATAAACACCTGCCTGGCGAGCACGAGGTCACGCCAAATTTTTTTTTTTCTTAGAGAACTAAGGGTGTGCATTTACATTCATGGGGCAGATAGGGAATAGGCAGAATGTTCAATATTAGTTATGGTTGAGATTTTACCAGGCAAGAACCAGGGAGTGTGAGAACAAGAGAGTCAAAATTATATAGAAGGAGTGACTGCAATGATAGACCACATAATTTAAGATGAGTAAACAAGGGAGAGAGGATGTCAAGGAATGTAAATAAGGAAAGACTTATGCATTGGAGGTCTTGGTAAGATCAGTAGTGATTTTTGATCCACAAGTGTGGTCAGGTGAAATGATAGGGGGGTGACCCACAAGAGGTAAATGCACTGAAATTGTAGAAATTGTAGGTTAAATAACTGAAACCATGAAGATATGCAGATACTGACAACAATAAACTCTAGGATATAACAATTAGGTTTATCAATAAAGTAGGATGAAGCACAAAATTATTTTAAGAGTCTTAGAAAGTAAGAGACCAATGTGTCAGAAATACTAACCACTTGTACCTTGAAATCAAAAACCCAAAAGCCAGATGTGCTAGAATAGTAGAGAACAAAAATGTAGAGCATCAAGAAATACAACCAGACAGGGCCCTTCTTAGATGGCAGCCACAGTGCTCCTGATGTAATCTAATGAGATGATATTCAAAGATAGAAGGAGGAAAAATGGTTTGAAAATGACAGTGACGGGCTGGGGATATAGTTCAGTGGTGTAAGGGCCTGCCTGGCAAGTGTGAAGTGTGAGGTCCTGAGTTAGATTCCTGGTACAAAAAAAAAAAAAAAAAAAAAAGAGGCAAGTGGATGACAATAACGATGCACTGAAGGATAATAAGAGCATTTTCTCAAATCATACTGGAAAGTAGGTAGCCTATAAAAGTCACCACTCGAAAAGGCTGCTAGAAAGGCAAGATCATCACGGAAGATCCAGATTGTGTAACAGCAAAAAGGTGCAAGAATCATAGAGCAAGTACTAATCAGGGAAGAGCATCTATGACATTTTATTGGTGTTGGACCGTGATATAGAAAGGTTTCAGAATTTTGAAGGGACACAGATAAGGAGATGAAGGGATATTAGAACTTTGTGTAGTTAGTGTTAAAAGTAAGGGAAATCTAGCAGTGAGTAACATAAAGGGGGCATTATATGTACAGCAATAGTTACAGATCTAGGTGGATACAAGGTAGAGAAGAGCGGTGAGGCTGTAGATGTCAAGACAAAGAAAGGAACAGGTGTCTGGAGCCCTTTGTTAATTCTCCTTCAGAGGCACTGAGAACCATGGAAGCTGAGTTCGTCCATTGAATGAAACTGGAGGCTCCAAGCTGATGGAAGCAGAAGTCTCCTCCCTTCGTCTGTGTTCACACTTGACACTCTGTGGGAAATGAGTGACCGGAAGCACCAGTGCACAACCACCACCCTGAAGCTTGATGATGTACTTAAAACTCTTCAGGAAGTCACTCTTATTACTCTACATAGCAGAAGCTCCATCTCCAATGCTGACAAGTACAGAAGGCCAAGATGATGTACGTATCTTCTCTACAAAAATTCTGTTCTTTCTTTTTCACTTTCTGGAACTCCTATAATAACTCACTAATTTTTTATTTTTTATAATTTTTATATAATTCCCTTTTCCTTTTAAGGCTTACTTCAACTTTATTTTTCCTACTTTTACACTGGGGAGGAGTGTTAAGAGTTTTTTTTCTAATTTCTCTCTTTCATTAAAAAGTTAATGTTTATTTTGTGAATGTAACATTTTGCTTTTTCACTTTAAAAACATTATTTATTGCCACTTTCTACTCTATGAACTGTCTCTGTTTCATTACAATTTCTGTCCTTTTCTTCAAGGACTAAAAAGACAGAATATTTGTCTACACAGGGAAAACTTGTCAACTGATGGGTTTAATTTAACCCAGCAATAATGATGGAGGACCCAAATATTGCACTGGACAATTACCAAAAATAAACTTCTATTGTTTTCTGAGTTTTATGTTATTTGATGTGTAATAATTGCACAAATTTCTAAGATAGTGTGTTATTTGATAAATGTATATACAGATACATACTATGTAGTCAAATTTGAGTAATTAGCATATCTGTTACTTTGAACTTTTGCAATTTCTTTGTGATGATAAAATTTAAATTCCTTCCTTTTCTGCTTTTTGAAGTGTACAATATATCATTGCTGATTATAGTCATTTTACTGTGCAATAAGACCCTTGAACTTGTTCCGATTTTCTGTAACTTTGTACCTGTTGTCTACACTCTCTTGCCATCTTCCCTTTTACTGTAAATATATTTCTGAGCCATTCAATTTCTAGACTTCTAGAGCTTCTAATTCCTTAGCCAATAAGGGTTCTGCCCTATAAATTAGCTTGTATTTTTGGCATTTTCGTCTGGAGACCCTGGATATCAACTTTCTTGGTTCTGCTAAGTCTCTTACTGCGGATGGATCTTTTTCCCAACCTTTGAAAATTTACTGATATTCTCATTTACTGTTATTGCCTTCTTTATGTTATTTTCTTTGTAGTTCATTCCTTTTTAATTGCCTTTATTATGTAATTTCAGTGGAGGATTTGAATGAAGTGGTAGTCTATCCACACACACTGAAGTAAATGTCTCCCCCAACACACATTTAAATTATTGTCCCCTCTAATTTTCTTTCACCAGTATAAGGTGAAGATGCTCACTGGGGTTCTTTTTTATTTTATTTTTTAAAAAGGGTAAAACTAAACAGAACAAAGCAGATCAGAAAAAAACAATGTGACACAGATTTCAAAGCAAGACAACAGGAGATCTACAGTGGCTACCACAATGTCTCTTGCTTTCTTCTAGATGGTTGTCTATATCTTCACACACAATGAATTCATACAAAACAAAATAATATAAAACTGATCATAACAGAGTGATGAAGGCATTACAGGCCTTCAAAACACTGGGGTTCTTATTGGACCAAATGTGCCTGCAGTTAATGTCCGTATCACCAGCAAAAATTTTCTTGAAGTTGTTCCAGAAACCACTGATAAAATTAGTGAGTCAATTCTGAAGCTTTTTTTTTTTTATTGTCTCAGGTCAAAGGTGATAAATACACCATTTAATTCCATGTAATAAATGTTTATATGTACATTTTACAGAATTGCCTGCTAAAGTTCGTATGGGATAACTCGAAAGCTTGCTAAGTAGAGAATCACACACAGTGCAGCTCTGTGTGAATCTTCTTGACTGTGGAGCACACATTTCGAAGAGCTTCAAACTGACTTTGGTTCCCTGGTGCAGAGAAGTTACCTGGAATATGTTGCAATTTAATGGTTTTGCAATCAATTATTATTGCTACAATTTTGCACCACAAGCATGCAATATAAATATTAATCAATTTGTTATATATTGGCATGTCAGGTAACATTTCACTGATGACTTCAAAACTTTCTATGTATTTTTAACATAAAAACTCATAGATGAGTCACTACAGACATGTCCTTTGGGCATGTGGTGGTGGAGGTCAAGAATGGAGGAGCAGAAAGAGGACCAGGCATATAAATGTGAACTGCATGTTTAATCCATGCCTTAGCAGTATATCCATGTACAATGTCGTCCATTTATTTCATCCTAAGAGATGAAATTTTGTTTATATTTAGAAGTTAAGTTTAGAAATTAGAAAGCACCAATATCAAAACAGTGAACCCTTCAAAATACATGCACGTAAAATGTTTGCAAGTGAATTCCCTGACAGAGGCAAGACAAATATGGTGTCATAATTCAGCAAATGAGGGTTAAGAATCCTTGAGGGAAATTGTCATCACTCTTTCTGCAAATTGGACTTAAATGTCTGTGTATTCCATCAGTGCTTCTCCATCAAATCTACCATACCTCAAATGGCATTATGAAGACAAATGCTCTTCATCTAATGAGCTTTTCATGTTTCCTTTCTTTCTTTCCATTGTAACATCTTTTTTCAACACCAAGAGTAATATTTTTTTTATTTAAAATAAATTTGAACTGAAACTACAGAGGAAAAGTGGGTCGTAAATACCTGGCAAGGTAAATAAATTGATGAGACATAAAAATAATGAAATTTTCAATCACCTTCACTGGAGCTTCACTGATGGAAACTTTCTTGTAGGCCAGAGATACCAACATTCTTTTCACTAGAATAGTCAGAATACGGATTATGGTCTATTCTTGTTATTAACATTTAGTGATTATTTTCCATGTGTGAAAGATGTTAAAGGGTACTTGCTTCAAATGTGATTAGTCTCAGGGAAGCACCCACTGCTTTTGCCCTTACCCTGTTCCTTCTCCCATCACTATCCCTTATCCTCAAACATTGTAAGAGACTTAAAAAATATAAGTAAGTAGAAAGATATCCTACATTCAAACACACAAAAAAAAGAGACTAGGAGTACATGAAAAAAAAAAACCCTATTTGCTTCTACATTGATCATTCATTTCTTTCCTTCTTGTTTCTATAACATTGTAATCTTGAACTCAGAGCCCCTTGGTCCACTTTTAAAAAAAGACACTAAGATAAAGAAACCTTTTTTCCATCATAAACAAACACACTGAGTACATATTTTGACTCTGTACAAAGTAATTTATATTGATCTTTGTCTCAGGTTATTATTCAAATTTATCTTTTTAGGCATATTTATTTCCAGCAATCTACTCTTAAGAACTGGGAGACATAAAAGTTAAAATGTACTCAAGGTCACACAACTAAATGAATCAAATAGTCTAGGTATTAGTTGATAATAAGGATTTACCCTGGATCAGCAATTACAGAGTTTTAAGTACAGCCTATTAACTTAAAATGAACTTTAAAAAATGCCAGCATAAGCATCAAATAAACTGTTTTAAATGTTAGTAGTTTAATTAGGTGAATTAGGAATGGATTTGTTACACTTGGAGATAATTATTTCTTTTGGAAAAAACAAATTCATAGCCTGAGGGAAGTTAATGATAATTCAAAACTGAACCCTAGGTAAGTATATATTGCCCAGTTCACACTGACAGAATTCTGGACAAAAACCCAGAATATGTTTCCTGACTCAATTGCGTACTTAATGATTCTCTCCCTATTGTGATTGATTGATTTGTGTCAACTTGAGACATTTAGAAGCTTCACTAAATGAGTTTAGCAACCCTACACTGTAGGCTGTAGAAGACCCACCCTAGGATGGCTTATCACCTGGACAGTATAAAAAGGAAGGAGCAAAGACGAATGCATTCCACTCTTTGGAGAAGCTCCAGTCTTCACCTTCGGTTTGGATGTCATCTCCTGGCTTCCAGTGTAAGACTGTTCAGCTTTCCGGCATAGACTCTTCAGCCTTTCATCATAGAGCTTTTGGCCTTCTGTTACAGATTCATCAGCCTGCTGGTGAGTACTTGCACAAGACACTAAGGTGAACTCCAGACAATGGATTGAATCTTTTGGCCTCCAGCGTGTAGACACCCTCTGCACGTTTCCTCATCTGACTCTGGCTGACCATCCTAAACCAATCTTGTCATTTCTTATATATTTGTATATCTTGTGTTACATATGTTTTCTCTAGTAAAACCCTGACTAATAAACTCACCAACAATTGACATTGACTATATTCCCCAGGACAAAGATAAATATGTAAGCATGCAGTATCTAGGGAATTTATTTACAAATTTTATGTTATAGTAAAAATAGGCTTTTGATTTCAGCAAAAACTCTCATATCTGTTTATCAGCCTTTCCTTTCTAAAATGATCTCATTTTATGGAGAACTAGACATCACCAGACAGAAGTACACTAGGAATGGAACCCTTTACAATTATTATAAATAATGAAAAAAGCAGAACCAATTAAATACTCCTTAAACAAGCCTACTGAAAAAGCAGTAGTCCATTTAATTTCCTGTAATTTTCCCCTTTTTTCCATCTTTTAAATTGACTATATTGAAATTCTTTGTGAGAAACAATGAAACATTAGATTACTTGTTTTGTAAGAATAACAAGTAGTAGTGATGTTTGCCATGTGGATATTCAAAGCACCTAAAAATACTAGGTGCAGCTTGATGGGGGACACTTAACTGTGTGCCATGTCCTGCAAGAACTTTATTTGTATAATTTCACATTGTTTCCCTTCTCTTAAAAACTGCTGCCAACTTTTATCTGTAAGATCAACATGCCATGTAGTGCTGAGTGGCACGCTCATCTTATGAAAAAGATTAGAATACAAACAGGAAAAATTTTACAAAATCTCTGCAAAATAAAATGTGCCAATGTAAGTGAAAACTTGGCACTGCGATGTTGAGTGAGGTTCCACAATGTGAAGAGGGCAGTAGGGCAGTCAGCATCTCCTGTCAGCCCCAACCAACTTCTAATTTACAAGGATAATGAAATGGATTCTACTCACTATAGGGACTTTGACATTCATTGATAGAATACTGTGGTCATATTCTTCACAGAATTGTTCTGCTAAAATCAAGTATGAGCAAAATGTGTCCAGGAAAAGCCTTAAATATATTTTGCCCTTAATTTTCTCAATCTCCAAAGAGAAATGTGTATTTCCAATGAGTAGCTTGTAGGCTTATCCAGGGCAAATGCAGCCGGGGATATACCCAGCAGCACAGCACCTGCCTGGAAAGCACAAGATCCTGAGTTTGATTCCCAGTATCCAAACAAACAAACAAACCAAAACAACAGGACAGATGCAGAGATAGATTTATGTACCTGGTGATTATGACTCAGTATAATTAATTTAATTAGGCATATTATTTTGCCTGTCTGTATTACTCCTATCTTAGAACAAAAACAAGCATAAACTCAGAAAAAAAAACAGCCTTAACTAGAGTCATGCCATGGGTCTAGCAAGATGCTTTACAAACAAACAATTAAGAAACACTGCACAGTCAGTACTAACAAACATTCTTATCTCTGTAGTGTATAAAGTGATTTGGAGTGAAGGGGTTCTTAAACAAGTCAATGAAAGCACTCAAACACTTAGGTCTCTTGTTTATTAAAGCATATAAATATTCTTCATTGTTTACCACTTAACCAAAACATCTGAAAATGCTAACAAAACATAACTGGTTTTGAATTATTGCATGTACACAAAATTTGCAGCTTCACAGAAACAACAATTTGTGTTACTTCAAAAGAAAGTTTAGTAAGTCATAGTAAAAGAAAAATGTTTTCAAGAGCATCCAAATTACTCTATTCCATAGGTCAAACCTTTAGAAAATGTATTGATTTGCTATTTACACAAAATTTGCAGCTTCACAGAAACGATTTGTGTTATTTCAAAAGAAAGTTTAGTAAGTCATAGTAACTAGAAGAATAAAAGTTTTCAAGAGCATCCAAATTACTCTATTCCATAGGTCAAGCCTTTAGAAGATGTATTAATTTGTTATTCCAACTCCAAGGTCTAATGAATTCTACCAGCTAATGGAAAAACCCTCATCTCGAGCATACCTTGTATCTCAAGGTCAAAATGAGAGTATCAGTATCAGTAAGAATCACAAGTTATATAACAAATAGAGGCATATGTAAAGCAGTTGCGACTCCAATCTAAGTTTATCCAATAAAAATTCACACTTTCTGTAGTTAAATTTTAGCTATCAGTCTCTACTGTGTGTTAGAAAAATCTGTACTTGAAAATTTCATTCTGTCTGTACAACTCCAAATACTGAATTCAGAGCTATTTCCTTTAAATTATTCAAGTTAACCAGACCAAAATAAAGGATATTGGTAAAAATAAAAAACACTACCTTAGAATTATTTTCTGGTAGTAAAGACAAATAACTACACACTATAGAAATTAACACAAAAATCAGTGTTTTCTGATGTAAGTAAAAAAATGAGACTTTGACTTCCATTTTATAAGAATAGAATACTGAAGCAATAAATAATTTTTATTCCAGGTGGAATTCTAACTCTACACTGTATAAAATGTTAGTATAATTACTGAGCTAGAGGCAATGCAGCAGCTATTCTCTCACTGAAAATATCTGTAAATCTGGGCAAAACACATGAAGAAAATGATTTCAGGTATCAGAAGGTAGCACAGACTGGTGATAATAGATAGAAGCATGTGCACAGATGAGGACCACACTCGCCCTGATTTTTACCTCTTTCCATATATAATGGGAGGAGGTGGGTGCTCAAGCAGTGAGCAACATCCCTGACCAGTGCTACTAGGGACACGGACCCTAAAAGGCAGTATGCTAAACAGTGAAAGGTGGTCTTAGGAGCCCCAGAAATCTGCCTAAGAAGACTCAGAAGTCCAGAACTCAATGCCAATTTTGTTAAGGGCAGAGAAAGATTTCCTGAGTCCTATCAGACAATTGCTGATCAGCTGAGAGTTTTACCAAAGATTTGAGGAGTCAGACCTTAAAGTTCTGATCCAACCTTTGAAAGAACTTGGCAAGCACCCCACATACTCTCTGAGTCACCAGAAGGAAGTAGGAGATGTGAACTAAGTATGTGGTGAATTTTTAAATTAAAAAATTAATTGCAATAAAAGAAGCATTGCCACTAATCCCCTTCAAAATACACCCCCTTGCTTTGTGTACACTTATTTCATTATTTTTGCTACTTTCTCAAGCAATTCTGGAGGGTGTGATTTAAAAAAAAATGTTGAGTGCAGCTTCTGAATGCCATTCAACCAAAAGGCAGGCTCATAAAAACACTGCAGTATGTCCTCATCTGCCTGATTCACCAGATCTGACGCCAAGTGACTCCAAAGTCAATATGACTACAAAGCTACAGAAAGTTTTAATCCATTGAAGACATCAGACAAACCTCAAGAGTACAGCAAAAGACATCACCTGGGCTTTGCACTTCCAGCCTTCAGAACTATGAAAAGTACATTTATATTTTTTGAAGCAACAAGGATGTAGTATTTGTTACAGTGGCTCTGGCAAACCAACACATTGCTCTTACCTATTTCCCTAGATTTCTCATTTAGAGGTCTCACAAGAGAAATTATAAACTTATAGTTCTCTATAAGTACCACATTTTAATACCTTTATGTACAGGTCTCTCTGTTGGGGATTCTATTTCCACCACCTTTGGCTATTCAGAAAAATTTTATTTACAGCATTAACATCAAAGTAAAAAATCTTCCTAACAGAGATATCGAAATGGTTAATAGTTGTGTCAATGCCACTCCTTTATAATTAAATATTCATCATGCTTTATGATTAAATGATAAAAGTAGTACCCCAATGATCCTTCTGGCAGAAAATGACACCTAATATTTCTTAAAATTCAAAAAAATACTGTAAAAAAACCCCAAAATTGAAAAGTAACCTCAATTAAAAAATCAAACAATATTTCTGATTTATCATATCTAGATTTACAATTTTTCAACTTTAAGGGGGTACAAAAGCAATATGAAGTAGAAACAGTGCTTTGAATTTCAATCTGTTCCTGGGCTCAGCTTATGTGTGCTGTGCCTCTGTCTTGATGCTTGGCAACATCACTGAGTCTCAGACCCCAGCCAGCCACGCCACTGGGAGTGAACCACCACTGCACTGCAGTGCAATTCTAAACTAGGGCGTTCTGTAGGTTAGGTTGATTCAGTGTTTTTCACTTACTTTCAACATACAATGAATTTACCTGAATGTATCATAAGTCCATCTGTATTTGTCATGAATGAAAATTCTACTTGTAAATAATAATAATTACTAGAAAATAAAATTGAGCAAAATCAATAATCACGAAATTGGTAGTCAGAATGTTTTATCTGCAGCGTCAGCAGAGATACATAGATAACACCTCCAACTGAGCTGTATGCATTCCAAAATATAGGAAAAGGTAGGTACAAAAAATGAAGTTTCTAACTTCAAGGCAGGCACAGTGATGCAAACTTGTGATCCCAGAATGTGGGAGGCCAAGGCAGAGGAATTGCAGTGAATTCAAGACAGTGCAATATAGTGAAACTCTGCCTAAAAAAAACAAAATAAATAAATAACAAATAATAAAACAATCAAACATCCTCTAACTCTTGGAAAGAAATAAAATTATTACTCAAAACTGAAACATTGGATTAGAAATCTATTGATGGTACACATCAGAAAAAGTGTAGCAATGCCTGAGTAATAAATGTAAATAATTTGAAAAGGTAATATGATTTGTATATTGGTTATGGTAAGAGACACATAAGCAATTATGGTATTTATATTTTAATATAAAAATGACAACATTTCTTGGTCTATTAAAACATCTTAACCATTTATGAATTAGTTATCTTTGATGTTTTATATTTTCTTTTTTGCTAACATGCATATTTCCTAACCTATATTAGTTGAGTCACAATGAACACATGGGGCAGCCCGCTGAACAGCTGTTGGCCAGCTCTGCCCAGTACACATGCATCATTCGGTTCCGCACACTGCGTGTGTACAACGCCCACAATGCTGATCCTAGTTTCTTTCTCCCACTTCAGCATGGACCTTTGATCTGTTCTGAAAGCAAAGCGCCCTTTGAGCTATTCTTGACACACTTCCGGAAATCTTCACTCTAACAGACTAAATTCTCCTTCCCGCGACTTCCATCATTCTTTATCTTTCTTCTCTTTTGAAGGTTTTCTTAGAGAAATTTTCAAACACTTCAAAAGTATAGAATATAATTTAATAAAATCTTTTAATAGACCCATTACCTCACTTTCTTTTTTAAAAATTTTTTTATTTAAAGAGAAAAAAAACATGTAAAGGGTAGAGATAATACAGAAATTTTAAAAAAAAGATAAACAGTAAGAAATCACTAGTTGATAAATTACATTTTGTCCTCTTAGAAATAGTTGTTCAAGTTACAAAATTAAAGCATACAAAGCAGATAGTCAAACAGTGAGACTGTAAACAGCTACACATGCATGAATCTCTACATGTATTTCTATCCTTTCTGTATTAGAGGGAAAAACAAAACATAGCAAGACAAAACAAAACAAATTCCTATAAAAACATGAAACCAAAAAGTCATATAAAACCACAGTACAAGGTGATCTACAATGATTACTGTGTTGTTTCTTACTATCTTCAATATAATTGTCTGTATCATCAGGCATAATTGAATATAGCAATATAATTGAATACAGCAGTACATAACAATATTAGTAAAAATAAAACATTGTAGACAGTATAAAACTTCTAAGGCAGGTAATAATCAAACCAAAATGGAAATTCTAGTGAATCTTGTCATCTTCAGTGCAGTTGCTTATACTCTCAGACTTGATACTATCAATCATAACAGCTTTGAATAAAATCTATCAATACAAAACAGTGATCCAACAAACCAGATTCAATTACAATCAGTCATTGTAAAACAGTGTAGGTTATGCAGAGATTTAGATTAAGTTAATAGTAAATTAAAGATGGTTACCTTACTGTATCCTGTTATTTTCAGGATAACTCTCTGTGCCCTCAAATCTAGTACAGGTAGAATGACTAGAACAGAATATAATACATCTAAGCAGAGTGGTGTGAGTAATATGGGTTTTAAATCCTGGTGCACTATTAACAATATAGTGTATCAAGGCCATCTATGTTAGAGATTCTAGTTATCCTTCTCTGCCTCATTTCTGCTATGCTGTTTTTCTGCTTTGTTTGTCTACTTTTCTCCTTCATTCTACTGCCTGCCCCACTCACTGAGGCCTTTCTGACACTGTTCCTAAAATCCTGGTATTTTTTCTCTCTCTCTAGAATGTCCTTCAGTATTCTCTGTAGGGTTGGATTGGTGGTCACAAATTCCCCCAGTTCCTATCTGCCATGGAAACATCTTGTTTCTCCATTAATTTCTAGTTATAGCTTTGCAGAGTACATCAAACCTCTGGGCTGGAGGTTATTTTCTTTCAGGGATTGGAATACTTCACTCCAACCTCTTCTTGATCTGATGATCTGTGTGGAGAAGTCTGCTGTGAACTTCATGGGTTTATTTTTATAGGTAATCTGTTTCTTTTATCTGATGGCTTTTAATATTCTGTTTTTATAGTAAACTTCTGGTATCTTGATTATTATATGTCTGGGTGTAGCTCTATTTTGGTTGTAGGTGGCTGGAGTTCTGTATGCCTCACATAACTGAATGTCATTTTCTTTTCCCAGTTTTCCTGAATTATTTCTGTGAATAACCTTTGTAATTCACCTGTTTGTATTCCTGCTTGTTCATTCACATTTCTTATTCTTAAATAGTCCAAGCAAATCCGACGAATCTGCTCTGGGAAGGAAGCAACCAATTGAAGTCACGGTTGCTCCCAGTTCAGGTTCTTCCTGCCCGATTCCAACAAGTCGTCCATTTGGTCGCACCCTTCCCATGGGAGGGGTCTCATTCCCAGCACTTACCATAGATTAATGAAGGTCTCTTCACTGGCTCTGCTCTCTGTTGGACTCACCAACCCCAGACTTCAGCACTGGTGTGGCTCCCGTGAGTGGCGGTGGGATCGAGGTTGGGCAGTTCTACTGGCCAGCTTGAATTTGCAAATTCAAGCTGGTGCAAACTTGGCAGGTCGCAGTGAAAACACTGTGTCCAATAATTTTAGCTGTTCCAATTATAGCCCCGAGACTGCGTGTATGACGAGATTTTTTATGTTTTAATTTCTTCCTGTGTCAAGAGGATCCATCTCCCTCTGTCTGGGTCTCTCCAGGATGTTTTATTCTGGCATATGAGTTGTTTCTCCCAGGAGGCTTTGGATTTTGTTGCTCACTGATTGGGCATCTTTAGCTCCACCCCATTACCTCACTTTCAAAACCCAAAAAGGCATGGTTAATTTTGTTTCATCCATGCCTTCCTATCAATTCCCCCAAACCACAAGCCATCTGGAAATCAATCCCAAATGTCACATAAGTACTCCATATTTTATTTTAATATCTGAACTATAAAAACATTTTAAGAGTAAATATAATATCATTTTAAAACATATAAAAATACTAGGCTTGATGGTGCATGCCTATAATCCCAACACTCAGGAGGCTGAGGCAGGAGGATCATTGCAAGTTTGAGACCAGCCTGGGCTACAAAGGGAGTTCAAGTCCAGCCTGAACTGCATAATGAGACCTTGTCTCAAAAGACAAAAAATTAAAAAATAGAAAAAAATATTTAAAATTATCACTACTAAATAATCAAATTTTCCCAATTATTTCATAATTACTTGCAATAATTGGTATAATTAACCAGTATTCAAAAAAAGCCCATACAATGCATTTGATTGACATTTTAAACTTTTTATTAATAATGTGTTTTATTGCTCTTAGCCTGAAGCACTGAGCATTAATATAAAGGGTAAAGCAGTGCTCAAATTTTCACAAAGGGTATTTCCAAAGGATAAAACTACCTTTTTTCATTAACTTAGTTTCTAATTGCAGTGCTCCAAGTTGAGAAGACAAACTATCTCACTACAAAATCAAGTTTCATAAGCAATCAGTGGCTTTTGGCATGCGCAGTCCCTAAATTAAAGATAGCAGGCATACTTTCCCTTCACAGATTCACTGCAAGAACCTCTCTACCCTAAATTAAAGGCCATTCTTCAGGCTTCTCCTAGTATAACCTTCTTCAAATCTTAGAAATGCTTGTCAGTCTACCTACCAATAATCCTAATATTTACATAAAACTGTAAGCATGGGCATCACTCTCAGGTTGATATTCTTTGTATCATTCTAAGTCCTTTATTCTATAATTTTTTCTCATTAATAATTGTAAATTATTTGTCAGCAAAATGAAGTAAATTTTTTCATACATGTTCTCAAATTCTAGACTTCTTTGGTTATATCCCTTTAAAAATCAACTTGCCATTGGCATTCTCTGTATTCTACAAACTTTTAGAAATGTATTTTAGACTCTTGGTTGGGTTCTGTCTGTCTTCCTTTCTACACTCTAAATTTATTAATATATTAGAGTAAAAATTACTGTATAGTTCATTTTACTGTGATTTTAAGATGTAATTTCACCCATTCTAGTACATTGTTTGGGATTATTAAAGGTTTGGATAGTGCCTATTTACAAATATGCATAAATTTTTAGAGATTTAGTACCAATGCTACTTTATCTGAGTCCTAGTCTTCCCAGTGCTTTTCAGAAATGCACTTAAAATGTTTGAGAAGCATTATATTTAATTTTTAATCCAAGAAAGTAATAAGGGAACTTAATGTATGTTATTTAACTCACATTTTCTTATTTATGCTATTTGTCTTTAATCATTTATGCTGTGTATTTGACTTTTTATTTTAAAGAGAATACAACAAAACAAAACAAAATAAAGCAAATCAGAACAGAACAATGCAAACAATACAGGTCTTCAAAACAAGACAACAGGAAATCAACAATATCTCTTGTTTTCTTCAAAATAGCTACGCATACCCTCACACAATAAAATCAAACAAAACAAAACAGAACAAAAGCAATCAAAACAAAAGAATGAAGTTAGTATAGGACTTCAAAACAAAGCTACCACAATGTCTCTTGTTTTTTTAAACATAACTGTCCATGCTATCACAACATATGTGTTTTTATATGTGTATTTTAGAAATTGTCTTATCTAAAATTTTAGTTTGGAAGACAGCCTCTTAGTACTTCTATTATTGTCAATATTTAAATTTTTATAAACATTTTATACTTTCATCACTGTCAAAAATGGAAGTGTATCTTTGAACTGCATTTATTTTAGATAAATATTTGTGAAAAATCTACCTTATTGCTGTCATTTCAGGATTTTTCTTTTTTTGCCAATGCAATTTGACAATTTAAAAATAATTTTTGTTTAAGAGGTTTAATTATTACTGAAATGTATTTTGTATTTACAATGTATCTTATGAAATATTACTACTTTATATCAAAATATATATCAATATACTCAATAAATCATATATAACATATGCCATGTAGATTGCATTTCAGTAATAAAGTTGCTTTCTTCCAAATATTTTTATTATTTATTTATTTATTTAATTTCTTACTTAAATCTAAATTATTTTTCTAAGAAGCAAATATTTTAAACTCTGATGTACTCTCCTCCCCTGAAGAATTCTTCAGTATATCCCCCATACATTCTGTAGCTGATGTGTATAAACTCATATGCTTATATTAGAAAAATTTAGAAATTGAATTGTCACATAAATTTAACACAATTCAAAAATCAATGCAAATTATAAATAAATATACTAAAAAATGACCTGTGTTATCAGCATACAAATCAAAAAGTATCAACTTTTCCCTTTCAGGTTGATGAATGCTATTTAAATGTAAGTACTGTATAGTGACATGCATATAATGAAATAGACATGTCACTGTATAGTGACATGCATATAATGAAATAGACATTCCCCAGACAAAAGTAATAAACATTTAATTGTAGGTACTTTCTGGAATGTGACGTGACATTATATTTTGAAGAGACTTGAGCATATTTAATATCTTTGTTCAGTAATGCACTCCAAAAATTTTGTGAGAAAATTATATTTTTGTATCTGGATATTAATTAGATTTTTTCACAATATTAAAAGTAGATTATGCACTGGCTCAACAATTAGTAAGAGGTTAAATAAATCATAAATTCATATTGGAAATCAAATCTTACACATTATTAAAAAGATACTTTGAAGAATACCTTATGACTAATGTGAATAAATATTAAGTGAAAAACTTTAAACAGAAGCTCAATATACAATTTAATTTATGATAAGAAAACCATAATTTGATTGAATTCACCCTCGTAATATACTTTAAAATAAAAGTGAAAGAGGCATCATAATTTTATAATTTTTCACTTCTCTTTTAGATATACTCCCATCTACACATATATAAAAATGTCTATATACCTTTTCTTCATTTCTTTCAGATACAATGATTACTTCTTAATAGTTATGACATTCTTATAAGTTTATGACAAATCATTTCAAGGAATTAGTGCATATATGTTTCATTTTTCTATTTTCAAAATTTTCCTAGAAGGTTCAATTTTGCCTGGTTCTTTCATTTTAGTGTAATGATCTTTCACGTTAACAATTCTGTCAACTTTTTGTGGTAGAGCTTTAGTTGCAATTCTCACATATCTGTCTTATATGTGATTTTCTTCCATTTATTGTTACTCTGACTCTTCTTGATCCCTATTTTCTTGTGACTTCAAAAGCCATACTAGTGCTTTGGCCCTTTGATTTTTTTTAGTGTCCCTGAATGCTTGTCTCTCATCTCTCTTTAATATTTCCTGATAATTTTTTATTCTTCCATAAACCTCAGAAAACAGCAATTATTAAATATTGACAATTATTTTGATCTCTGTTCTCTGCTAGAATTTCTTAAAATACTGTATGTTTAGATCATTGGATATATTTGTTGATTTTTCTCCGCTCAATTCCCCTAATTTGAGGGACGAAAGTCATTTACAGGATGGGCCCCTGCGCAATCATCACGGACTCATCTCTTTCACTCTCCTCTGCTCACTGCCGCCCTTCAGCCTACCTCCCAGACCATCGCCCACACTAAGCAAATGAGATGTTTCTACTTATTCCTTTACTCTCTTTCCAGAACATTTCTGAACCTTCTATGACTCCCATAATGTTGAATCTGTTAACTTCTTACTGAGAATATCGCCATCCACTTTTAAGTTTGTACTAAGGAATGGCCAAATAATTCTTCAAGTTCTCATTACTGTTATTTGTTTGATGAACTTTTCACCATCCATAAGAGACAAAGAGTTAAATTTTCTTTGTTTAAATGGCATTTTGCTTACATCTTAAAATACTGTACTAAAAACTATCTATTTTTCCTGAAATTATTTTTTCTACTGTTGCATTTTCTGCTAGTATTTTCCAATCTTAGTTCCAAATCAATTTGACTATTTTACATGGACTGCTTGTGACATAAAAAGTCCTGCTAAGTCACTCAGCCTTTATTCACTGCTTTAGTCCCGTTGAGTATAAATTGAATCTTTATCCTTGACCCCCCTTGGTGGTATTACCAAAATAAATCCTTCCCAGCAGTCTTTTTCCTTTGTTTTTTAATGTTTTTAATGCTTACTTTAAAGTAAGTATTTTCCTACCAATTAAATTTCACTGAGTTTCTCCCACATAAGATTTTTTAATTAAACTCAGCAAGAGAAGAATAAAATAAATATCAGTATAAAATAAAATGAATCTACTTATTTGTGGTTATTCATTTCCTTTTAAATAAATACATATGCATAATTTTTTCCTATATCAAAACTGGATGTTTTACAAGACCACCTTCCTGTCTACCTAAATGGATGGATATTACATTAAGAAATTTACATATATGAAAACTTGGAAAATTTTAATTTCAGGAGTTATAATTACAATCAAATTGTTAATTATATGGAACTATGCATTGCTTACATGTTGCTCTGAGTGGTGTAACTTTAAATTGCATTTTCCCATTTACTCTTCTGGTTTTGTATTATAATTTATAGTAATATAGTCTGTTTTACCATTATAAAAGTCTATAAATGTTTCAGAAGAAAGGTTTAAGCTTTGTTAAATATCTATCCCTCTTAATACAATTTACTTATATATCATCTTTCCTTGTTATTGCTGTATCTGCTTATTATTATAACAGAAACTTCAAGGTATATGTCAACTATGACTCACAAACTAGTGATTTAGTCTGTATGTAGGATGTGGATAAAGGTATAATTTTGGATCAGATTATATTAATTTGATGTAAACAGAGAGTCTATATTCAGTGCTAGCTCAAGGGTGCAAAATCGCTCTAAGACTTTGCTTTGATTGTGTACTCAAACTTGGTCCCAAAGATGGCTATAGTGATTCAACATGAGATTCCATAATTTCATTTGTAGAAAGATAATCAAAAATTTTAATGGAAATCCTGGGGGTAGATTTTTTATATAAAAACTGCTCTCCCATTCTGTAAGAGTTCTGACATTTCCCTCTGTAAATTTTTGAGCAATGCTTAGATGGAAAGTCACCTAGCAACTGTGAAAAAGATCTCTATGTTCATTCTTCTTTAGAGGTCTACAACTGCAGGGAAAATTTACTGTTGAAAAACTGTGCTCCCTGAATGCAATAAACTCATGAGATCCAGGAAAGGTGGGAACTAGGTGGCAGCATTTAACTGCCAAGAACCGTCATCCACAATGGTAGAATACAAGGCAGTTACCTTGTATTCTTGTACTAGAATAGTTTAACTGGCAGAGATATTTGTTAACTGACCACAGAGTTCCATGACTGAACTTGATGGGTAAGCTCCCTGAGGCTTACTTATTTGTAATAAGTAAAAAGGTTTCAGATATAGTGAGCAGAACTCAAACCTGAATAAGTATCATGGAAGATTGTGACATATCAATGGCATAGCTGGGCATGGTGGCATATTTCTATAATTCCAGTACTTAGGAAGATGAGGCAGAGGATTACTGTGAGTTTGAGGCCAGCCTAGTCTACATACTGAGTTCAAGGCCAATCTGAACTACATAGTGAGGTCCTGTCTAAAATAAAATAAAATAAAATAAAATAAAACCTAGATATGTCACTTTATAGAACTAGAAACCCCAAAGCAATTCAAGCTTCTGAGGAGACGCAGTGTGAACCTGGGTGTGTGGTTAATGAAACTCACTGTTCTCACTGTTCACTGTCCTCACCATCTCTGTAAAGGAAGTGGCCTGTTGGTATAGGGGTGTGGCATTTTGAAGATGGAATCACAGTGCAAACTGGGTGACAACGTCTTATAAACAGATGCTCACATGCTGTATACAGGTCATGCTTTCATTGAACATTGTTCCCTCCCTAGCCAGGGAATTGTGAGACCTAACCAGGCCAGTAAGACAAGGAAAGAAAAAGAAACGAAAGGCATATGTATGAAAAAGGAAAAAAATAAGTTTGTCATTATTTGAAGATGTCATAATAGTCAAAGTAGAAAATCCAAAGACTTCAAAAATCTAAATTATTCATTGGCCTTCACATGCTGATGTGATTTGCAATGAAATCAGTTACAAGTTTAATAAAATGATAAGATGCTACAAAGATTTCAACAAACTTCACATTACTTTCACTGGGCCGTGCCTACAAATCTCATCTTGCTTTATGAAGTACTACTATCTCCTGGGTAATGAACTGCAAATCTAAGTTATATGGATCAAAATCATTCAGACAACATGAAAATGGATTTTACTCTAATGAAAAGAAAGCTCAAAAATTTTTATTACATAAGACACAGGGAGGTCTTGAGATAATGTATTCAGCTATAGAGTCATACAGCCTAGATTCATTTCTGGGTTCTGCTGTTATTACATTTACAAATTTTGACATGATTTTGACAACTAAATGTACATTTCATTATGTAGAAAATGAGCATAATTTCAGAGATGGCATAATTGTTAGATGAAAGAAGTTAATTTAATGTTTATCACAATCTAAGCAAAAAGTCTCCGTGGTTCCTATTGCTATTGTTGTTAGATATTTATTATGTAGTGGAAAATCATATGTATTTAGGATATCAGCACATGTATTTCAAGAGCTCAAGTAATTTCTGGCTAATTTTATTTGTTGTTCTGAAATTTTTCTGCCATATTACATTTCTCACATGTTCTCATCTGTTCCTTGTATATAGTATCAGAATATTTGTTTCATGCAGTATTAGAAGCTGCTTTATTTTAAACATGAAATTTATGTAAAACAAAGACAAAACATACATATAAATGCAAAAATCATTATCTACAGTGTAATAAGAATATTATATCCAAATATATACATATTGTTGTAGTCAGGAAATCTGTCCACAACACTAAAGACTCAGAATACTCAGCCAAGGGCCTGGATCCCACAGCAAAGTTCTGCATGAGTTCAGGTGAGAACCTAGAGCCCATGACAATGCCTCCCACAAGTCCAACTGGAGGGCTAGAGCCCACGAGAAGGACTCACTGCAGTCTGTTTCATGGATCTG
The DNA here is from genome assembly GCA_004027455.1 of Hydrochoerus hydrochaeris. NCBI lineage: Eukaryota > Metazoa > Chordata > Mammalia > Rodentia > Hydrochaeridae > Hydrochoerus > Hydrochoerus hydrochaeris. Next base: position 178,390 of record PVLA01002211.1, on the reverse strand, counting down.
CGCTAGTAAGGCCTAAAGGTCACCAGTGGAAGCTAGGAAGTCTATGCCAGCAGAGTGAAGGAGCTGTGCTGGTAGGTTGAGTGTTCTACACTGAAGTCGAGAAGTCATGCTCAAAACAAAGAGCAGGGCTGTCCTAAAAATCACCACAGCCATCCTCAGTGACAAGGAGGCCCTGAGCTCCTCCGACGATAAGCACAAGTCCAGTACCTGCCAAAAAGCCAGCATGACAAGTTCATCCTGGAAAGTAAGCAGCACATATCTTCCCCTCTGGAGCCAGGAAGCATTGCTCGATGTAAGGACCAGAGCTTCCCCAAAGTGAACCACAGCCACTATCACCAACAAGGTCCCGAGCTTCTCCGATGACAATGGTCGAACTCACAACTGTGGAAGCTAGTCATGACAAGCTCCTCCAGGAGAATCAATGGCTCAAAACAGCAATACTTAGAGAAATCCACAACGCCTCACTCATCTTCTCCATGTCTCTATTTATGCTGGCAACTTTCCTCAGGTGGAACATCTACGCTCAGCAATATGCTGGATTTAATTCAGCTGGTGTTCAGGTGACCACCAGTTTTTAATCGATAACAAACATGTATAAACAATGATAGAAAATAATTAGCATCTGTAATATTTTGAGTTTATATAATATAAAAGAATTAGAAAATACCACCTTAAAATTATAGAAGTCAACTAGAATTTAAAATTTACTTACCACCTTTATCTTTATCAAATCTAAGAATAACATTGTAAATCCCAATAGGCCAAAACAATAAAAATGAATAGTTTTAAATAAGAGGGTGCTTTGCATAGTTTATTCCAAGATGTATTGAATTTCCAACCATAGTGAGGTACATACGACCCTAAATGTTCATAATTCAAGATAGGTAGTTTAGATAATTTTATGTACTTTATATACCCTTGATTAAAAAATAAAACTAACTCTATGCTCTTCTTCATTTTATTACTATAGTTATAATTTATTAAACAAAATTGTTAGAAATAAAGCAATGGAACCACGATGAAATTGATTTCTTTATTCATGGATACTGATTTTTTTATTAAATTTTTCAGCCTAATTGTATATGGAATACTTAGGGAACAAAATTTGCATGTATTATGAACATTAGAAATATATGACATAGTCAACTCCCACAGGTTCTACTTCCTAATACCATCACCTCCAATTTAGGATTTCTTTATGTGAATTTGAAAAAGATGTGCACTGATATTGATACATATAGTAGCATCTCACTAATTCAGGGATTTGGATAAACACTATCATATAATGCCACAGATCCAAACCAAAAACATAAGATGGGACACAAAGGGTTAACTAGTAGCATTTTATGTTATTTTACCTACAATTTATATTGATTAATAATTTCAAACATTTCCATTAAAATATCATAGTGTACAATTGGAACTTTCCTGTAGCATATGTGATATGAACATGCCATTCTGGAGTCTGAAAAGCAAGGATCCAGAGTTTAATGATGATACTTAGTTGTCAGTAGTAATTATTGACACTGCTTGAAGATATAATTTTGACTTGTGAATAAACATGATTTTAGACTTTTTATGTTTATTCTCAAAATTTATTCATGTATAAATTGTCTAATTTAATGCATTTGATAATTGTGGAACACATATCTTGTCTTTAAATATACTTGTTCCTTTGTGTGACTGAACAAAAAATTCTGAGAGACTACAGATCTATGCAGCCTGGGCCATTTTTAACTTTCAAGAAATCTTTCCATTCATGACTGCCAGCCACAATCCTCTCTTCAAGGACTAAAAGTTTCTTCTGTCTAAAACTGTCTTCAGTTTTATTCAAACAGTTTTTCCAGCTTTCAATGGAATTTTTTATTTCTTCAATATCTGTTTAAATCATTTATTTCTTTCCTGTGCTGATCATTCACGATTTCCATCTTCTTCCTATCATCATCTATTTTCTTATCTATCTCTGCTCTAGATTTGCTGAACAGTTCCTTTAAAAATGTTAACATTTCTTGTTTAACCTGATCTGATTTCCTCTATAACCACATAGATTTTTTTTTCTTTACTTTGGCTGCTATCATTTCAAAAATTTTAGTCTGTGTCTTCCATTTTCTTCTATGTCAACATCTCCTGGACTTGTTCTGGGTGGGCTGGAGATCTGAGATTGTATTTTGCTTCTTTGTCTTGTCATTTTCTATTTCAAAAATTTTTATTTTGTTTTTTGTGATGATCCTCGTGAGGTTTTGTAGCAGGTAACTATCTCACTAGTATCAAGAACTCTTTACAAAAATTCTATTCTTTAGGGATGTCTTCTGTCAAGTTCTGGATTTTTCCTGAACTGGTTGCCAGTCCCACAGAGACCTCAGGCACCTGTTGGCTTGTATTGTTACTGTTACTTCATAGTTTTCACACCATTAGTCTCCCCTGTCCAACCAGGCTGCCTTATTGGGTCCATGGCTGCTGCTGTGTCACTGGAATTCCGTCTGGTCTCTGGACCTTACCAAGCTGTTCACCTCCTGGCAGTAGTGAGGGGAGGGGTCACCTGCTTCAGGTGCTGCTGGCCTGGGTTCCCAGACTGGGGCAGCAATGGGTGTGGCCACCTCTGGCACCCTTCACTTAGGTTCTGTGGAATTCTTGTGCAATGCAAGTATGCATTAAAGTTAACACTAAAAGTCTCAAATCTGAAACACATCTTTGTTCTACATTTATATTGCTTTTGTTGTGATTTCTACAATAGTTCAGTTATCAGGTTCATCAATTAATATTGTTTCTGAAAGGAACACATTTATTCTAAAAATACAAAAACAGAAAAAATCATAAAGAAAAAAGATATGACATACAATTGAACACGTATTAATATCTGTTATTCAACCTTGAAATTCAGCTGCTTTGGTGTTTTCTTATGAAAGAGTTAGTTACAGTATGTAAAGCTTACCAGAAAATCTCATCTGATAGATAAACATTTATGTTCCTAATGTTATTTGTACCGAATTGATTCATATTCAGTTTTTTATAAAGCAAATCATGTTTAAGTAGAGAGTATGCATAACTAACTATTTGAAGTAAATGTTATAAGTGCAATAGGCTTTAACTATCAGACTGTTCATACCCATATATATCTAATAGAGCATGCAAGATTAAACATAGCAGTCAATTCTTTTTTTATGGTCCCAAAACAAATACATATTTCTCAGAAATACTTGGTATTCAGCAGCTTCACTTTGGAATACTTATTTGTGTCTTGAAAGAATTTTTATCATTTAAAACTTGTATAAAATTATAAAATAAAGACTCCAAAAATATAGCAGTTCTATCACATGGCTGCCATTGCTCAAATCACTGATTCCATCTAATATATTTTCCAAGCATAATTTATATGTATATTATGTTTTTAAAATGCATTTGAGGTACCCACAATCACATAAATGAGCCTTGAAATTCAAAAGGTTTGACAGTAACAAAGCAAACACATGACTGGTTTCTGATTGCAGTACCATGAAGATTCCTAATCCAGAAAATGATGTGATAAGAGAATCTTTGTCTGATCAGAATTGGCTTCATCTTTCTTTCTTTCTTTCTTTCTTTCTTTCTTTCTTTCTTTCTTTCAGATTTTTATAGCTTTAGGATTGTGAGAAATGATCTCTATTTTTTTTTCTTTTCTGGTTCATCTAAATGAAAAAGAAAATGTCTTGGGTTGTAAACAGTCAAAATGGAAGCAAAGATTTCTGTAGAATTCAAGACAAGATATGATGAAACTGTTAATAGAAATTGAAAGATGTTAAATTATTCAGGATATATTCTGGAGATAAAGTTCACAGGTTTGAATGTTAAATTTATCTCTAAAATAAGGAAATGAAAGGAGTCAGAAATAACTCAAACCTTTTCTTTATCACATCAGGGATAAGGTAATATAAGGGCAGAATTTTTTTTAATTTTAATTTTTTGTGCAGTTGTATAAAAGATCAAGATTTCTGTTTGGGTCATATTAGTTTTGAGATAATTATTAAGTATCCAGAGATATCAGTGAAGCTTCTTGACATGTTTTTGAAGAAAGTCATAGAGGAAACAATTTTTTAGACATTAGATTTAAATGCTATATAAAATATTAGTAACATAGGATAGGAAAAGGAAATATAGAAAGAGAAGAGGAGAAGATGCTGAGAAATCCATAGAGTGCCCCTAAAATATTTAGAAGGGGAAAAAAATCCTAACAAAATGAGAAGGAGCCAGGGATTTAAGAAAGTACCAAAGAATGGAGTCAGTAACCAAGAAAGGCAAGTGCTTCAGTAAAAAGAATGTAGTTAATAGTGCTTAACACAATTCTGAGGTCAAATGAAGAAGTTGCCTCTATATTTTATAGCATCATCAGAGGTCATTAATGATTTAGGCCTGATCAGGGTCATTTCTGTGGGGGATCAGATGCTAGAATCCAATAAGTTTTCCTAATTTAATATGGCATCTTTAAAAAATATTTATATTTATTCCACCCCAAACCAAACTGATACAAAACCAAAGAAATTTGAAGTATAAATATCATGTTATTCTTTTTCATATAATTAAAAATTGTGATCAAGTTCCAATAGTAAAATAGGGAAATGAGCAATGTACTATCTCACAGTATAAATCACCATCATATGAGCCAGGCAATAGTTATTGTATATTTTATATAAAGTTGACTCCACAAAGCCTCATCCACTCATGGTTTTGGCTTTTGGAAGGTGACTGGACCATAGGGACACATTGGCTAACTTGCAGTTAGATGGAGACATTTGGTTGAAAGAAGCAGGTCACCAGAGGAGTTGTTGCTTTGGCTAATGGCCCATGTGACTTAAAAGTCTCTGGAACTGGTTTGTAGGAGGAGTTTAGAGAGGTAAAAAGATGTTGACTGGAGAAGCAGCCCTAGAATGCTGTAGTCTAAACTTGATAGGAGATTCTGGTCTGAGCTCTGAAGACCAGAAGCTAATAAAAATGCAGACAGAAAAAACCAGGTTTAGGAGATTTCAGTTGCAAACAAGAACTCCATTTGCAGTTATATCCGAGGTCATACATATTATGTTTGGCAGAAAATTTGTCTACATTTTTCCCATGTCCTGAGACTTTGTGGGAGACTGAGACTAAGGTATTAGACTAATTATTCTGGCAGGTAAATTTTCTTTTTTAAAAATTATTTGAAGAGAAACAAAAGCATGTAAAGGGTAGAGATAATACAAAATTTCAAAAAAAAGATAAATAATAAATCACTAGTTGATAAATTACATTTTGTCCTCTTAGAAATAGCTGTTCAAGTTACAAAATTAAAGCATACAAAGTAGATATTCAAACAGTGAGAGTGTAAACAGCTACACATGCATGAGTATCTACATGTATTTCTATCCTTTCTGTATTAGAGGGAAAAACAAAACATAGCAAGACAGAACAACATAAATTCCTATAAAAACATGAAACGAAAAAGTCATATAAAACCACAGTACAAGGTGATCTACAATGATTACTGTGTTGTTTCTTGTTATCTTCAATAGAATTGTCTATCTCATCAGGCATATTTGAATATAGCAGTATAATTGACTATAGCAGTACATAAAAATATTAGTAAAAATAAGACATTATAGGCAGTATAAAACCTAAAAGGTAGGTAATAATCAAACTAGAGTGGATATTCTGGTGAATTTTTATCATCTTAAGTGCAGTTGCCCATACTCTCAGACTTGATACTATCAATCATAACAGCTTTGAATAAAATCTATCAATACAAAACAGCTATCTAATGGACCAGATTCCATTACAATCAGTCATGGTAAAACAGTGGAGGTTTTACAGAGGTTTAGATTAGGTTAATAGGAAATTAAGGATGATTACCATACTCTATCCTGTTATTTTCAGGATAACTGTCTGTGCCCTCAAATCTAGTACAGGTAGAATGACTAGAACAGAATATAATACATCTAAGCAGAGTAGTGTGAGTAATGTGGGTTTTAAATCCTGGTGCACTATTAACAATATAATGTATCAAGGCCATCTATGTTAGAGATTCTAGTTATCCTTCTCTGCCTCATTTCTGCTATTCTGTTTTTCTGCTTTGTTTGTCTACTTTTCTCCTTCATTCTACTGCCTGCCCCACTCATTGAGGCCTTTCTGCCACTGTTCCTAAAATCCTGGTATTTTTTTTCTCTCTCTCTAGAATGTCCTTCAGTATTCTCTGTAGGGTTGGATTGGTGCTCACAAATTCCCCCAGTTCCTCTTTGTCGTGGAAGCATCTTATTTCTCCATTAATTTCTAGTGACAGTTTTGCAGGGTACATCAGTCTGGGCTGGAGGTTATTTTCTTTCCGGGTTTGGAATACTTCGTTCCAAGCTCTTCTTGATCTGATGGTCTGTATCGAGAAGTCAGCCGTGATCCTGATGGGCTTACTTTTATAGGTAATCTGTTTCTTTTCTCTGATGCTTTTAATATTGTTTTTATATTGTATTTCTGGTATCTTGATTATTATATGTCTGGGTGTAGCTCTATTTTGGTTGTAGGTGGCTGGAGTTCTGTATGCCTCACATAACCAAATGTCATTTTCTTTTCCCATGCTTGGGAAATTTTCCTTAATTATTTCTGTGAATAGCCTTTGTAATTCACCTATTCATATTCCTGCTTCTTCATTCTCATTTCTTATTCTTAAATTGTAGATTCTCTTGTCATCTTGTAGCCTTTGTATTGTTTCCTTATTTTTAAGAGATCTTTCCTTTCATGATCACACATTGCAAACTTGTCTTCAAGTTTTGATGGTCTATCCTTAGTTTCTTTAAGGCATTTTGCCAGCTTTCAATGGAGTTTTTAATTTCCTGGTAGTCTCTTTGAATCTGCTTAATGTAGTCTATATTTTCCTTATATTCTTTATCGAATGTTTCTCTCCTTTTTTTGTGTTCCTCCCTTCTTCTTCCGTCTGTATCTTCCTGAGAGATGCTTCCTGAGAGCATTTCTTTTATTACTCTACTCATATGCTGCTTTACCTGATTTAATATTTCAGTTTTGAGCTCATCTGCAAGGTCCTGAAGATATCTCTTAATGTCCATTGAAGCCATGTCTGATGTTGCATGTTTGCCATGCTCAGTCTCCCTTGTTTTTCCCTCTCCTGGATTAGTTCTATCAGGGTTCTAGGCTGGGGGCCTCCTCTTGTTTCTCTCTCCTGTCATGGTCCTGGCTTCCTCCACACAGGTGTACAGTGCAGGTCCCAGCCCCCTTCTCTGTTGACCATGGTTGCCTCCAAAACATGCTGGTGTGGGACCTCCACCCTCTCCTGCTTGCTCTTGTCACTAAGACATAAGCAGGGGCTGCATATGCCTGCCCCTCCCCCCAGGCCAGCCAAACTTCAGGGGCCTTCACCACGTTAGTGTGTGCTAGGCTCAGGGAATCAGTTTGGGTCTGATCATTGGGTCCCAGCCAGGGACATGACCCAATTCAAGCAAATCCCAAAAATCTGTTCTGGGAAGGGAGCAACCAACTGAAGTCCTGTCACTCCCAGTTCAGGCTTCTCTGGCAGATAAAATTTCAAGACAGCCCAACTTTCAGGCTGTAGCATGATTACTGCTGGCTGCTTTCAGTGCAAGTTACTGTAAGAAGCAGAAGCACAAGCACATCTTCATGGGGAACACAACAAGGATCCTCCTGTGTCTCAGGAGCTATTCTCCATTCCTACTCCCCATTCCTATTCCCTATTCCTTTCATCCTATAAATTTTCCTACTTTTAACCTCCATTGTTCCTTAGAATTCATTCTTTGACTTCAGAAAACACAAACGGCATATCTGACATCTAACATTTCCCTTATTTCACCATGACTCTTTGATTGGACCTAAAGATACTCACCAGGAAAGGCTGGGCTCTGTGTAACTGATACCCATAGACAGAGATGTTCTACCTGAGAATGGAACTGTCCTTCCACCATGAAGATTCCAGAGCCATGATACCAGGAATGAGAAAATGATCAACAGGACACCAGCTGACTAGCTATACCTTGAAACCTGTTTATCATAGTGCATCCCCACCCAGCTACCTAAGCTCCAATTATTTCCTGTCTTCCCTGTAATTACCCAAAGTTTTTCCTGTTAAAAAAAGTTTTCAGTTTTTCCAGAAAGAAAATGCCTGCAAACATGGAGCAAGAAGAGGAAAGATTGGTTACTAAAAAGATTATTGTTAAAAAGAAGCCTAGTGCTATACAACAGGACAATAGGTAAGATAATTTTAAGGATACCTTAGAAATAGGCAAGATCCTTCAAGCCTTGCTCAGCAAGATATAACTGTACCACTTTGCTTTAAGCAGAGAGCCCAGGGCATCCTTCTTGAGAAGGATTGCCTAGGGAATTTGTTCCCTAGGATTCAGTTCACAGTGCCCAGCTATCCCAAAACTAAGAGGACTCTTTGATCATGATAAAAATGATCTTAACTCTGCTGTAGCTGGCAACAATCCTTGGCATCATCCATATGGTGTTGATTTTAAAAATATAGAAACTACACAAGTTGTGGGATCAGGAAAAATTCTACCAAGATTTCTGAAAAAGGTGTGGGAGATCAGGCAGCGTACCCTAAGAGGGAAGTACATGAAGCTGTGATAGAAAAACCAAAAATGCAATAAAGACCACAGAAAACAAAAACCAAGAGACAATGTGGGTAAAGCCATCCCCAATCAGCATCTATGAGCACCGCAACCATAGGTGCTATTATAGGGGTAGAGTCACCAAAGCTATTTAGAGTTTGCATCTTGCCACAACTTACACTAAAAATGGACATGGAGCTACAGGATTTAAAGTTTGCCCTGTTTGGTTACAATATTGTTTTGGTACCATTCCTCTCTATCCTCATTCCTCCCTTTTGAAATGGGAATATTCACCCTCTGCCATTGTATACTGGCAGCGTATAACTTTCCTTTTGATTTTTATAAGGGCTCACAATGAAGAATTTGCTTTGAACATCACAAGACACTTTAGCCTTTTTGTAATGGTGCAACTTATGACTTTAGCAACTCTTTGAGATTGATTAAATACATATTACTAAAAAGCATATATATCAAACTTTTGGGTCCCAGGGGCAAAATATTATGGTTTATATCTAGATGCCCGCCCAAAAAAACTTTATGCTCTTATAGACATGGCTTTGGGAAGGTGACTGGACCATGGGGACACTGTAGAAAACATGCTCTTAGAAGATGGTATCTGGTCCACAGAGGCAGGACACTGAGAGAGTGATCTGGAAGAGTGTATCTTCCTCCCTAGATCCCCTCTTATTTCTTCACTTCATGAGCACCATGATAAAAGTAATTTTTCTTCCTAGGCTCCTCCTCCATGCCTTCTTGCCTTAAAGCCAACCAATTATAGATTCTAACCATAATTCCATATAAACCTCTCCTCCTTAAAGCTCCAGCTGTTGGGTATTTTGTCTCAGTCATGAGGAAAGAGATTGAGGCACTCTATTAATATTAAAATGCAAGACATAGAAATAACAGCACTTTATTTAGAGTTGTGCAATTAGTGGCAAGAAAAAGATATACTACACTAATTCAATTCTCACAGCAGCATAATTCGGTAGATATTATATTATCTTCTTTGAATTCTGATCCTCTTACAATTGACTTCTGTTAGTAGTGTCATTAAAGGAATATTATTTTTTTAACTTTAATAAGATTTGTGACTAAGAGTTGAAAAAGCAGAATACACTGATTCCTTTCTAGAAATGGTGTTCAAAAAGAGAAGATAAATTAAAGATTAGAAATGTTAAATAAAGATAAAAAACCCCAGCAAGTGGTGGCAGGGAAATGAGAGTGACCTAGTAGGGAGGGGACATCAGTAGAGATGGAAACAGAGAAGGTAATTTGTGATGGAAGTCTTTGAAGAAGTAAAGGATAATAGAATATAAAGAGCAAGTCTTCCCTGACAGAATGCACCGTTCACCTCATCGTTTCTGTTGGGTGAAGATGGGGCGTGTAAATTTAGTTGTAGTTAGGTAAATGCATCTTACAGTGAGAAGATGAGGAATTTTAATTCTTATCATTTACTTTTTCTAAATGACATTTGAGACCAGTTTATCATCTTCTTGGGAAATGAGGGCACATGGAAAATGTGAGGGAAAATTAGAAGATATAAAATGGTCTGGAAATGGACTCGCATTATTATTCTCATATTTGAGATTTCTGACTACTGGTTTACAGTAAGACTAGACAAATGAATTCTGAAAGAAGCAGATAAGGAGTTTGAAATACATTTGATGCTTGTACAATGTTGCATATCATTTCATCATCATGTCCTACTCCTAATTAGAAATCTAAAGTCTAAATTAAGGTCCTGAAACTTTTATCACTGGCTTCAGTTTCTCTTGGATTTTATCAAACTTAGTACCAAGTCACCATCTAAATGCCTGTGGAGATGCCTACACCATGCAGATCTTCAACTTATGAGTATCCTCTTTATACAATTGTAGTATATGCTAAAGCAAAGCAAGTCAAAAACTTTTGCCATTTAAGACTCATACTTTGTGGGGAATAGAGGAACAATCAAAAGGATTAAGGCTGTTAGGTGAAACGGGTTCTCCAAGATGCATTATTCAGTTGCTTCTTGTATTGAATACTTCACCAAAACAGATATGAATTTGTTGTCTTGAGAGAGAATAAATTCCATATCTTTTAAAATAAGAACATCTCAGATTTTTTATTCCCTGTGTCCTCTGCCATCCTTGACTCGGGCAACTGCTTTCGTGAATCCAACTCTACCTATAAGTTGGTTTTCTCATCTCACAGGTGTTTAAACAGTCAGTAAAACAACTTTCCTATAGTTTTCAATGAAGTATCAGAAACATTCATGTTATGATTGATACACTGTGTCAACTTGATAGCTTCAGAAGTTTCACTAAGTGACTCAGCAGAGAGCTCGGGTCCTTACCTTTTAAACACCCTCAGCCTGTGCAAGAGGAGGGCACCAAGGTGATGTGAGTGCTGCTCTTGCCCTAGGGGGTGGTAGCCTGCTTACAGTACGAGAGGAAAATAGGCTTGTTCCCTCTACCTTTCACTCTTGTTGCTTTATTGTCTTCTGTCTCCTTGAAGTATTGCCTTTGTGTCGTGCCACCCTGCCTCTAGCCAGCTGATTATAAACTGAAACCCTCACACAATATGAGCTAAATAAACCTTTCTTTCCATGATTTTAAATGTCAAGTATTTTGTCTCAGCAAAGATAGAAAAGTAACCAATACAATACTTAAGTCAATCAATTTTGTCAAACATAAACTGACTAAAATACTCCTCAGATAGAAGAATAATATCTAGAATATATAAGGAACTCAGTTAAACTCCCCAAAATAAAAGACACAATCAAAAATGGGAAATTGAAATAAATAGATACTTCTTAGAAGAAATATAAATGGCCAATAGTTACATGGAAAAAATGTCAGTATCTATGGACAGTAAAATGATAAAAATTAAAACAATTCCATCTTACTCCAGAGAGAATAGTTATCATCAAAAACTCAAAAAACAACAAATGCTGATGAGATTATGGAACAAAGATATCCTTCTATCCTGTTGGTAGGAATATAAACTAGTATAACCACTATGGAAACCAGTATGGAGACTCCTCAACAAACTAAAATTAGAAATTCCATTTGATTCAGATATTTCCCTTCTAGATGTCGCCTCAGTTGGGTTAAAGACATCATATTACAGTAATACATGCACACTCATGTTTGTGAATAGCTATATCTTGGAAGCATATTATATGTTTATTGACAGATGAATGGATAAAGTAAACATGGCAAGTATACACTGTAGAGTACTACATAAAAGTATACATTTTAGTAATTTGTAGGAAAATTGATTTACCTTGAGTACCATAATGTTTAATGAAATTAATCATTCATGGGAACTTAAATATCACATGGTTTTTCTTATGCAAAAAATCCAAAGTATAAATAATTAAAGAGCAAAATAAAGAATAGGTGTTAAGAAATGGGTATGGTAGAACCCTTTGAGAATTAGAAGGACATCTAAACACAGAAAGGGGAAGGAAGGAGAGAGGGGTGAGAAGTAAAAAAGATAATTATGTGGTGTGTATATGGACCAAAAGCCAGGATGAATATGTTCATTATGTAATATCTTGCCATGCATCAAAATCCCAAGGAATGCCAAATTACGATATATTTCTAGGTCCCAATCCCAAAGATTCTGATTTGGTAAATATGAAATTGTACCAGAGAATCTCAAATTCTAACAAGTCTCCACATATGACTGATATTGCAGTCTTTACTATGCTATTTAGAGGTGCATGCCTTAGATTTGGAGATGATATTCTTGCTATTCTTGTAGGTTAGGTCAAGTACTCTTTATGTACAATTAAGTCTTTAAACTCCTATAGGTATAATGGCCATGTTACCTTTTTAAGGGTTCCTTGTTACTATTTTTATTTAAACATGTATACAATAGACAGAACTTCACTTAAAGAACGGCTGTTCTATAAGAAATTGTCTTGACTACTTTCTCACTGCTGAGACAAAATACCCAACTTCCAAATTTACAAGAGGCAAGGTTCTGGCTGGGAATGTGACTCAATGGTAGAATTGTTGCCTTGCATGCACAAGGCCCTGGGTTTGACCCCCAGCACCACACACACACACACACACACACACACACACACGCATGCATGCACAGATGCAAGGTTCATTTTAGTTCACAGTTTGTAAAGGTTTCAATCCATAGTTAACTGGCTCAAGGCTGAGTAGCATGACAGAGGGACACTGCAGAGGAGAAACAGTCCACGGTAGGGCAAGTAAGAAAGCAACAAGCAGCAGTGAGCCTCTCTTTATAACCCACTCAAACAACAAGCCTATTGGTTGGTGCCATTTACATGCTGAGCAGGTCTTCTGTCTTCAGTAAATCCATTCAGCACACCATCAACTATGTTAAACCAATCAGTAGACTGATCCAGGATTGCATACCCTTAGTACAGTATAATATACCCACTATCCATACTCACATACACTAGCTACAGCCACCTCTAAAAAGATCCACCTGTGAGTGCATAAGGTTTTGGGGTCACATATAGATATAAGCCATAAAAATGGGGATTTAAAAACTCTCTGAATATTAAAAGTGTTATGCCATTGACTCTCTTTTCTTTTTTTCTTCTTTTACAAGACCAAAACAATGTGATCCAATGATAGTTACATATTCTGTAAGTTCTCTGAGAGCACCCTTATTTTAAGACCAATCATGTGTTCCAACTGACATTCAGATTCAAATATGCACAAAAATTACATTATTTTCACAGATGATGGAAGTATGTAAATAAGTTGATTCCATAGGAAGCTTTATAGCTTTTAAGAAAATTGTCTCCCCAATAAACCCCATTGCTACATGAAGTCTCATATGAATGCTTTTAATGTACAAGTAATTATTTAAAATTAAATTTTGAATTGTTATTCATATTTTATAGCTTATACACTCTCATGCCTTAAAATATCAATATAATCAATCTTTAAGAACATAGTTTTATTTTCAATTATCTTTGTCAGTTAGAAAAGCAATTGAGTAGAATAAGTGTATAAGTATGAATAAATGAGAAAGTCTGTAGGTAAAAATGACTTTTTTAACCAAAGGTGTATTTAAATGTGTTTTATGACAACTCAAAAGATCTTCTCACTCTAAAAGCAGTAGATTTGAATGTACAGTTTGACATGGAATATTGCATACATAAAAATCATTAAAAGATGTTAGGATACTGAGTATTTTTAATTAAATTGTCAAAAATGATTTCTAACAATAAGACAAAGTTATATCATAAAAATGTCAGGTTTATATCAAATTCAGATATCCATTGCATGATAGGAAATAGGACTATTAAATAGTATAAAATAACTATGTCAGTGACACTATCTCAGTTGGTTTGATAACAAGCAGCAATCTTAATTGAAACAACTATGTAAAGAAAATTTCTAAACCTGGGTATATCATTTTGCAGCCTAATTTTGAACATCACTGTCTACATCATTATTAATAATCTTTATGCAAGCTTGGAAAATATCACTCTAAGAGAAATTCACTAAATGAAAGTTGGTATATCACTGTGTCATCCCTATCCATGGGAAAGTTGTGCATACTCTGTCGTTGATGTCTCCACTTCTGATTTACCAAGACCAGTCGTCCATGTTCTGAACACTCTGCCTGTCTTAATTCCCTTATTATCTTTTCTTTTTTTCATAGTGACAATAATTCATTTATTTAAAATTCTCATTTAGTGACAACTACTTTCTTAATAACCTTCTCAGTCTCTCAAAAACCTTTCTTTGCTTTCCTTCAGAAATTTCATGATGGGATATATGACATATTTGTAGCTCTTCCCTGGAAACTATGACCCAGCACATAGCCCAAACACACAGAATCATGTATCATGTAATTACCAGAATTTGACTTCATTTATATAGCTATCATCTTTCAGATTAAATGGAGAGCAGGCTTAAATATTTTGAAGGAAAATTCTCCTTTACTTTTTAAATTATGTAATATTCATAATAATATCAAAATAATGGACATAAGTAATAATACTGATGCAAAGATTTCTAACTACTAAAGAAATAAGTTCTCAAATCAGTTTTAACATTTGCTTTATAAAACAACACACAATGCACTCAGACATATTAAAACAAATGAATGAAAGTGACACATGCAATAACAATAAAAAGTGCAAATAAAGTATCTCTTTGTATTATCTTCTGGGATTTTCTTTCAAAATAGTTCCAAGCTAACACTATAGAATACAAAATACCTCCACCTAAACTTGCAAAGCATTCTTGAATATGAATTTCCCTTCAAGATAACAAAAGACACACATCTTTATCAATTTGATGACTAAAATAATAGTATTTGTATTTCTTTATTTTAAAGAGGTTAATATTAAACATAAAAAACAGAACAAAGCAATCATAAGATAACAATGTAAGAGATACAGATTTCAAAGCAAGAAAACCAAAGATGTTCACTGTCTATCATATTGTTTCTTGTTTTCTTCCAAATAGCTGTCAATATCTTTACATGCAATGAATTCATACAAAACAAAATAGTATAGAACTGATCAGAACAGGATGATGAGGGCATTTTAGGTCCTCAAAACCAGACAATAAGGAAGTCAACAATAGCTGCCATAATGTCCCTCATTCTCTTCAAAAGAATTGTCCATACCTTCACTTATGTTGAAATTAAATGATACAAAACAGACTAAAATCACTCTGAACAAAAAATAATAGTATTGCTGGATTTCATTTCATGATGCCACGGAATCAGCACTGGGTACCTTAGTGTCTCTTTTTCTTCAAAGTTGCTGTTCATTTCATCATGCATTATATTATCTATTCTCATAAACTCTTTAGAAGTTCTACACATGCATGAATCTCTACCTGTATACCTATATTTTCTGTGTTAGAGTGAAAACCAAACCAAACCAAACCAAAGCAAAACAAAACAAACTCCTAGAAAAACACAAAATGAAAAAGACATATAAGCACAAATAGCAAAGAACCCAGAACCTTGACAATATAGGCCTTCAAAACAGTGCTATGAGCATAACTAGGGTTGGTATTTTGTATAATGATCTCCAAGAGTTCCTCAGATCACTGTACAATAATATGAACAACTGTTCCAATCCTGTGAATGTTAACTATTTTGTTACAAGAACTTAAAGTGTTTGTAGCACAATCATCTTAACTATCCTAAGAGTGTTTGTATAATTTTAGACATTTTTCCTTTTTCCTATCTTTTTTCTTTTTCCTCATTTTCCCTGAGATATAATTTTTCCCCTTTAAGCATATTCTTATCCTTTCACTGTAATTATTGAGTTTTTTGTATCTTATGAATTCTTACCATTTCTTACACTAGGGAGACTATATGATATTTACAGGTGAGTTTGATTTATTTCACTTATGAGTATGGCCTCGAGTTGCACCTATTTACATATAAATATCTCCATGTGATCATTCTTTATAACAGAGTAGTACTCCATTGTATAAAAATACCACATCTTTTTTATCCATTCCTCAGTTGATGGGTATTTACGTTGTTTCCAAGATCTGGCTATTACAAATTGTGCTGCTATAAACATGGGTGCACATATGTCACTTTGGCATGATGTTTTCAGTTCTTCTGGGAATATGCCCAGAAGTGGGATAGCTGGGTCAAATGGGATTTCCAGCTTTTTGAGGAACGTCTAGACTGACCTCCACAGTGGTTGCACCAGTCTACACTCCCACTAACAGTAAAGAAGAGTTCCTTTTTCCCTGCAGCCTCTCCAGCATTTGTTGTTGGTAGTTTTCTTAATCCTGGCCATTCTTTCTGTAGTGAGATGGAATCTCATTGTGATTTTAATTTGCATTTCTCTAATGACTAATGATACTGAACATTTTTTCATGTATTTTTTGCCATTTGTATTTCTTCATCTGAGAACCATGTATTCATCTCAGATGCCCATTTTTGGATTGGGTCTTTGAATTTTGGGGGTCTGATTTTTTTAAATCTTTATAAGTTCAAGACAGAAGTCCTTTGTCTGAGGGACAGTTCACTAAGATTTTTTCCCAATTTGTGGGTTTTCTTTTCACTATGCTGGAAATTTCTTTCAACATGCAGAAATTCTTTGATAAGACATGATCTCAATTATTGATTCTGGGAAGTATTTCCACAGCAGTTTGATTCTTGTTCACGAATTCTCTGCCTACCCTATGTCTTCAAGATTTTTACCTGCTTTGTCTTCCAACAGATTTAGTGTTTCTGGTTTAATATTTAGCTCTTTGATCCATTTAGACTTAAGTTTGGTATATGGTGATAGACACGGGTCTAGTTTTAGTTTTCTGTATATGGAGGCCAATTTATCCACTACCATTTATTGAAGAGACTGTCTTTCTTCCAGTGGATGTGTTTGGCCTCTTTATCAAAAATAAGGTGGCTGAATGTGTTTGAAGTTGCAATTGTATCTTCTAATCTATTCCATTTATCTTCAGTTCTGTTTTTATTCCAGTACTATGATGATTTTATTACAGCAGCTTTATAGTATAACTACAAGTCAGGGACTATGATGCCTCCTGTTTTGCCTTTGTTGCTTAGAATTGCCTTTGTTATATTAGGTCTCTTTTGCTTCCATATGAACTTTTGGAATGATTGCTCTAGATCTGTGAGGTATTCTAGTGGTATTTTGAATGGGACTGCATTAAATCTGTATAACTATTTTGGGAGAATGGCCATTTCCACAATATTTACTCTTCCTATCCATGAACAAGTGACCATTTTCTTTCCATTTTCTGAGGTCCTCTTCTATTTCTTTTTTCAGGGTATTATATTTTTCTCTGAATAGGTCCTTTGCTTCTTTTGTTTGATTAATTCCTAAGTATTTCATCTTGCTGGATGCTATTGTAAAGGGTGTGGCTTCTCTTATTTCTCTCTCAATGATTTTGTTGTTTGTGTACAGGAATGCTATCAATTTTTGAGTGTTGACTTTGTATCCTGCCACCTTACTGAATGTATTTATTATACCTAGCAGTCTTTCAGTGGAGTTTTGGGGGTCTTCTATGTAGAGCATCATGTCATCTGCAAATAATGATAATTTAACTTCCTCTCTTTCTCTCTTTGCTCCTTTTATTTCTCTCTCTTGTCTAATTGTTCTGGTTAGTATTTCCAGCACTATATTGAATAGGGGTAGTGATAATGGCATCCTTGTCTTGTTCCTGATTTTAGGGTAAAGGCTTTCAAGTTCTGGCCATTTAATATGATGCTGGCTGAGGTTTTCATAGATGGATTTTATCATATTGAGGTAAAAGTTCATCTATTCCAATTTTCTCTATGGTTTTTATCAAGAATAAGTGTTGGACCTTATGAAAAGCTTTTTCTGCATCTATAGAAATGATCATGTGGTTCTTATTTTTGGCTCTATTGATATGATGGATTACATTTATTGATTTGTGTGTGTTGAACCATCCCTGCATTCCTGGGATGAATCCCACTTGGTCATGGTGTATAATCTTCTTGATGATTTGCTGCATTGTTTGTCACAATTTTATTGAGAATTTTTGCATCTATGTTCATTAGGAAGATTGGCCTATAGTTCTCTTTTTTGGTTGGGGTCTTTCTCAGGTTTTGGTATTAGAGTAATATTTGCTTCCAGGAATCTGTTAGGGAGAATTGTTTCACTTTCAATTTCACTGAAGAGTTTGAGGAGTGTCAGCATTAAATCTTTGTTGAATTTCTTGAAGAATTCTGCATTGAATCCACCTGGACCTGGGCTTTTCTTTGTTGGTAAGGATTTAATTACATTTTCAATTTCATTAATTGAACTTGGGTTATTCAGCAGTTTTACATCTTCTTGATCCAGCTTTGGTAATTCATGTTTCTAGGAATCTGTCCATTTCTTCTGTGTTATCAAGCCTATGAGAGTGAAGGTTTTCAAAATAGGTATTAATGATCTTCTGTAGTTCCATAGGGTCTGTAGTGATTTCACCCTTTTTATTCCTTATTGCATGAATTTGAGATTTTTTCTTTCCTTTTTTTTAATAAGGTTGGCTAGAGGCCTGCCAATTTTATTTATTCTTTCAAAGAATCCCCCAAAAATCAGGGGTAGCTATTCTGTTTGCAGACAATATGAACTTCAAGAATGATCCAAAGACATAAAGAAGGCCACTACACACTAATTAAGGGAAAACTTCAAGAGGAGGAGATAACAATCTTAAACATATATGCACCAAATTTGGGAGCACCCAGCTATACAAAACAAATATTAACAGACATGAAAAATCAAATAAGCAATAACACAATTATTACAGGAGACCGTAACATGCCATTGACACAGAAGGAGGGATCAACTAGACAGAAAATCCACAAAGAAATAACAGAACTGAATCACACCTGTGAAAAAATGGACTTAGTAGATGTATACAGAGTGTTCCACCCAATAACATCAGAATATACATTCTTCTCAGCAGCACATGGTACATTCTCTAAAATGGACCATATACTAGACCACAGAACATGCTTAAGTAAATGCAAAAGAACTGAAATTATCCCACGCATGTTATTGGATCATAGTGCTATAAAACTAGAAATTAATGACAAAAGAAACTGCAAAAACACAACAAACACATGGAAATTGAACAATACACTCCTGAACAAACAGTGGGTCACAGAGGAAATTAAAGAAATTAAACAATTTTTGCAGGCAAACGAAAAAAAAATACATTTTACTTGAACCTGTGCAATGCAATGAAAGCAATCCCCAGAAAAAAAATTATTGCAGTGAACTCTCACATCAGGAAAACCGAATGAACACAAATAAACAACCTGATGCTACACCTCAAACATCTAGAAAAAGAAGAGCAAGTCAAGCCCAAAGCCAAAAGAAGGGAGGAAGTTATAAGGGTCAGAGCAGAAATCAATGTAATAGAGACTAAGAAAACAATACAAAGAATCAATGAATCAAAGAGCTATGGACTTCAGGGGAAAAGCATGGTGCAGTCAAACATCTCTACCAGTATTAATTGTTCCTTTTGGCAAGAGTGTGACTGCAGACAGGCAGTGTGGGATGAATGCCTCTCCACAGGCAGCAGATCATTCTCTTCCATCAGAACAATTTCAAGTAATTTCTCAGTTACACAAATGTTAAAATAAAATCAGAAGCTTTCTCTGCCTCCAGTTCTACTTCTACACACCAGAAGCAGTCTACCCCTAACTTTCCTTCTTAGCATTAGTTTTGCATAGCTAGCAACAGTGAGTTGTTACTGCTTGTTTTCAAAGTGACTTGTATGTATCTACCTAAACATAAAAAATCATTAACAGCAGGACTCTCTTTCTATTGTAATTACAGAATAAATTTATCACAACTAACATGCTAACTACTCAGATATTGGAGACACTGAGAAAATATTCTGGATTAAAAAAAAAAGAAATCCTATTCTTATTTCTCCTTGATATAAAGTAAAAATGGTTTGCATATAATTCTAACTATTTTTGAAAATTCTCTACTCAATGATTTGCCTCTTAGATCTCAGTTTTATAGAGTAGAAAATGTTCTGGATCAGAAGGCAAAAACCCTGTCTTTTGGTTCTAGCTTTCTAATAGTCAATTAGATAGTCCTATTCACAATTTTAGGCTTGTTTTCTTCAACTACATCTGTACAGTTAGTTTGTTGATATTTATACACTCTAAGATATTTATATACTCTAAGATATTTACATAAGCTAAGATATTTATACACTCTAAGAGCCTGAGTTTTTTGAGTAAGACAATAAAAGTTTACCAAATATGCAGATATTGCAAAAGTTTTGTCTACCCTGCATTCAAAATATTTACACAAAGGCTAATATTTAATTTCATAAGTTTGCTCTGGGTACTTGCTTTCCAGGTATCTTTCTAGATTTGGCTTAAGAAGTAGAGTGAAATACCTCTGAATTTTTGTGCAATTGAAATTATAATTCTTGTATACTTGCACTGAATTTATTATACAGAGACAAAGTCACATGTAAACCACACATCAAGAACCTGCTATTTTGACTTTACTCAACTGACTTTTAGTAATGTATTTCATTGAAAAAATAAGTGCAGCCTTCCCTTCTAGGTTCTGTTATCTACAAGAAAATAAGAGTAGTTGATATGGCATGAACAGTTAGTATGAGATGTAAAATATGCTGAAGTAGATTCCCTAATTTGTTAATTTCTACAAACATCCATGCAAAGCAATATTTTAGTGTCTTTGAATAGCCCCAAAAGAAGTCTGTTTTCATTATTCATCTTCAAGGGTTTGTCATAGCATATTGTTTTATGTTTTTACAACAAAATACCGCTGAGGGAATAATTTATGCACAATAGAAGTTTATTTGGCTCGTTGGGAATGGGAATTAAGCACACATCGAGGGAGGCTGCATGTGGCAAGGACCTTCTTGCTCTATAACAGGATGGAAGGCATCACATGGTAGGAGAGTATGATAGGAGGGAAGGGTTCAAATGCATCCTGATAACAATGCCACTTTTGTAATAAAAACATAATCAGACATGCAAGCTTTGCCATCCCCAGCTTTCTACCTCTTATCATAGGTGATTTGAGAATTGCTTCCAATACATGACTTTGGGGCATACATTCAAGTGTTTTTTAAAAGTTTTATTATTCTTCATTTTTTCCTACTCTGGTGTTGTTCTTTTATTTATGTAGATTCAAATTTCTGAGTATATCACATTTTTCCTCTTTTCTAAAAAATTTATTTGAATATTTCTTGTATGACATATTTAGCACCATCAACTTCTCAAAAATTGTTTGAAACAGTTTTTTTTTTCTTTTTCTTTTGAGGGGAAAATGCCAAGGGCAAGAATTCTAAGTTGGTGAGGTTTTTTTCCACAGTTTTATTATTTTATTTTTCTTTTCAGTGGTTTCAACAGAGAAGTCAGGTATAATTTTTTATCTCTTTTCCTCTACTGTTTTCCTCTTTCTGGCTTCTTTCCACTTTTTTTTTTTCTTACTTAGCTTGATTTTCTTCACTGAAAAGCTATATTCTTAGGTGTAGAATTTTTATATGGATCTCTGAATATAAATGTCAGCATTATTCTGCTTGGTAAGTTTGAATCCTGGTGTTATTTTCCAATTGTGTAATCTAAGGCATATAATGTATCTTCTCTAATTTCATCATCTGAAAATTCACAGAATGGTAGGAATTTAAAACAATTCAGATTTTACTAATTAAAATATTTCATAATAAATATATCCTGTGTTCTATACATTACTTGTGAACAAATATTATTGGACATATTACACTTCTGAAGGCTTTATTTGGCCACAGCACAACAGTTAATGTCCCTCAATCTCAAATCTCCTTTTTTTTTAAGAGGAAAGTCTAATTTACTATGTTTATTAGGTTGGAACCTAACACATGATCCTCCTGCCTCACCTCCTGAGTAGCTGGGAATATAGGTGTGCACCATAGTAACCTGCCTCATTCCTAACTCTTGTCTCTGCAGTCCATACTTCATTTGCTTTTACAGACTGACTTGTCCAAATGTTGCTTATTAGATGCACTATTTACAGTTTAAATGGATCTCTAAAATAATGTGAAAAAACATCCCCTCTTCTATCATTTTTATCTTTTTATTTCTCCAATATTAATTTTATGTTCACTTTGCCTGCTTTCTTACCATTATTTCTATCAATCTTTTTCCTTTTTCAAACTGAACTGCTAGCTTCCTTTTAAATCTTTCTCAGAAGTTGATTTATATTTATGTAAATTTAGCAGTCATATGAAGCCTTAATGATAGTTACCTATCTTGACACATTTAACTTATATGTTGTTATGTTTCAACTGTTTTGGTTATTTTTTAAATTCATAATATTTTTATGAATTGTTGAATGTTTTTATTTTATTGAAAAAAGTAAAATAACATTTCATAACAGAATAATAGGGAAATAACAATAGTTAGTACATTGAGTATTGTTATCTTTATTGTCTTGTTTTGCTTTTTGGTGTGTGTTCCAGGAATCAAACCTTGCATTTGCTTATGCTACTGAGCTATATCCTCAGCCCTTGTTATTTTTAAAGTAATTACTCATAATAAAAGATATGAGCATATAAAATCTCTAAATACTATTAGCATAGAACTTTCCTTTCCATGAACTAAAAGAAATTAGTAATATAACTATCTTGTAATTTTTTCCTTTTACTTTCTGATATGTTTTAAAAGTAACAACCAGTTAGTTATCTCTAAGCATCTGGGATGTGTGGCTTGGTCATTGACAGTCGTTTGGAGAAATTCTCAGTCATGGTGCACAATTTTTTGTTGTTTCTTTCTCTTTTTCTCTCCTGGTATTTCCTTTATGAAAATTTGACACCTTGTTTGGTTTTCCCATGGTTTCTGGATGTGCTGGACAGTTTTGCACTTTGATTTAAATCGTTTTGTTTGTTTTGCTTTTTGCTTTTTGTCTTAGAACTTTCTTTTGATATGACTCTGTTGTACAAATTGTTTTCTTAGCAGGGCATAATCTAATAACATCAAATACATTCTTTTCTTCAACAGTGTTTTTTATCTGTATTATTTTTGGTTTTTAAATAGAACTTGAGATCTTAGTTGAAATTTCTATTACTGCTTATATTATCCATATGTTCTTGCATACTCTTCACCCATAGAACTTTTAGCATATTAGTGAAAAATAGAGAACTGTTTCAACTTGATACAAATTATTTACAAAAATTATACATCTAATATCATATTTATTGATGAGAAACTAAAAATTTCCTACTATAATTAGGAGCAAAGCAATATAATCATTCTTATAACTCCTTTTCAACATTATATATGAAGTCTTAAATTATGAATTAAAACAAGAAAAAGGTATCAAAGGCATATTAATTGGAGTGGAAGAAATAAAATTCTTTGTTTGCAAATAATAAAATAATCTATATAAAAAATCCACATTGATAAAAGCCTCTCCTGAAACTAGTATAAGCACATAATTATATTGTGATATTCAAAAATAATATGCAAAATTCTATTGATTTCCTGTACATCAATAATGAGTAAGTGGAAGTTAAAATTAATAACAATAGTATTTACATTACCACTCAAGAACTGAAGTACTTTGGTATGGAAATAACAAGATACATGCAAGATCTGTGTGAGAAAAACTACAAAACTCTGATAATCCCACAAGAAATGCAAGTGTTATGTACTGAAATCATGTACTAATAAAAACAAAAAAGAAAAATAACCAAAGAACAAAATAAATAATGATATTCAATGTTCATGGGTAGGAAATTCCATATTGTCCAGATAGCTATATTTTCCTACTTGATCTACAGATTCAATATGATCCCAATCAAAATTCAGAAGTGATCTTGTGGATTTTATTTTAAGGATATTGAAAAGCTGATTCTAAATTTTATACAGAAACACAAAAGAACAATCTTGAGTAACACAATATTAAAACAAAAAGCAACTTAAGAGAACTGATACTATTCAATTTCAATACATACTAAAAAGCTAGAATTATCAAGGCAATATGGTTTTGCTATTGTGGTTCAGATCCAGAGTGTTTCCCAAAATTCTGTGCACTCAGACTGAGGCAGGGTATTTGGTGAGTAATTGGATCATGGGGCCCTTGGACTCATAAGGGTATTCATCTACCGGTGAGTTCAACAGCTGTGTAGTTGGAATATGGGCCTAATGAAGAGGCAGATCACGTGTTTAAACTGGAAAAATGTGTTTGCTTCCTGGCTCCTGTGATGTTAGCAGCTTTTCTCCACACCAGCCTCATCCAGTATGCCATTTCTGCATGAGACTGACAGCCATGGCAGGAAGCTGTGAGCCAAATGAAACTTCTTTAACTTGATGTCAGATATTGTGTTACATTGGCAAAGAAAGTGACTAATATATGGTGTATAGATAATACACCAAGGGAACCAATAAACAGTTCTGTCATTTATTTGTGAAAATATAACCAAGTGATCTTTGAAAAAAATAGAAGAGAGGTACATTGGAAAAAATAATCTTTTCAATTAATAGTACCAGAATGCTAAAGCTTTCACACAGTGAAACTAGATAGATACTTCATACCATTCCCTAAAACTAACTCATAATGGATCACCCACCTAAACAAAAAATGCAGAATCATGAAACTCCTAGATTACATGAAACTCTAGATGAGCTTGTATTTGATAATGATTTCTAAAGTAGCACATTAAAAACATACTCTGTGAAAGAGAGGATTGTCCAGATTTCACCAAACTTAAAAATTTTGCTGCAAAAAAAAAACTATCAAGAACATTAAAAACCAAGCTGTGAATTTTAAGAAATATTTGCAGAAGACAGATAAGATAAAGTACTATTATCTAAACAGAGAGCTCTTGAAACTGAACAAAAAGAAAAAAGAACCCAGATTGAAAAGTGGATAAAAGACATGAATGTCTCAAAAAGAAGACATTCAGAAAACAAATAATCATGTAAAAAGGTACTCTTCATCACACATCATCAGAGCATTGCAAATTAAAACATCAGTGAGATACTATTACATCAATATTAGATGGTCAAAATCCAAAAAACTGACATCAAATGAGGATGAAGATGTGGAACAAAAGAAGTTCCCATTCATTGCTGATGTGAATAAAAAATGATAAAGCCATGTCAGAAGACAGTTGGTCAATTTCTTATAGAAGTAATTACTCCTACCAAACTATCTAATTTCTTGGTATTTATAAAAGAAGTTGAAAAATGTCTACATAAAATCTGGTACAAAAATGACACTTTGTCATTATTAGTCATTTTTCTCATTGCTGGGAAAACACCCACAACTTGAAGAGAAGTTTATTTTGACTCATAGATTTTAGCAGTTTCAGTCCATAGTTTGCAGCCTCCAAGTCAAAAACAGAGTGGTGGAAGGACAAGGAGGAGGAAAGTTGCTCAGATTACAGTAGCCAAGGAACAGAGAAAAGGGAAGAGGTTGGGAGGGAGATATCTCCTTGCAGGTCATGCCTCAGGTGGCAGCCTTTTCAGACTAGGAACCACCTTCCCACAGCAGGTCAGCTTTAGCACCCCCATGATTGTATCATCTTCCAAAAGCCTTGCTTCTGAGTACATAAGAGTTTTGGAAGTCATCTTTGATCTTAATGATAACAACAGCTTTACTTATAAATGCCTAAACTTCAATGTAACCATGATGTCCCATAGTAGGTGAAAGATAAACTGTGACATATATGAACAATGGGTGTTGTTCAACTTTTAAAAGAATGTATTCAAATGTCATGAAAAAATATGCAGGAACTTTAAATACATATTTTGGTACTGAGGATCAAACTTGTGCTTGCCAGGTAGTCATCATGCCACTGAGCTATATCTCCAACTTGTACATATTAGTAGTAAAAAAAGCAAATCTGAAAAAGTATGTACTATATGAATCCAGGTATACAAAATTTTGAACAAAAAAATATCAGGGAGACCATTTTTTAAAAATTTTACTTAAAGAGGAAAAAAAAAGCAAAACAGCAAAAAGAGTAGAAACAATACAGAATTCCAAAGGAAAAAAAGAAAAAAAAACACTAAGAAATCATTACTTGATAAATTACGTATTGTCATCTTGGAAATAGTTGTTGAAATTACAAAAATAAAGAATACAAACTGGACATTCAAACAGTGAGACTGCAAAGAGTTCTGCTCAACAATCTAACAAAAACTTAGTAATATGGTCATCTATCTTACACACTTAAACATACATGCAGTTATATCTTTTAGAGCACTTTCTTTTCCTCTCTTTTTTACAATATCATTTACACATTTTGGATTTTACTACTCCTACATTTCTTATTACTTTTTACACTAGAGACACAATGTGATATTTATAAATATGATTCTTATTTATTTCACTAATGAGGATAGTCTCAAGTTGTCTCCATTTACCTATGAAGCCCTCAAGATCATTCTTTTTTATAGCTGAGTAATATTCCATTTTATAAAAATACCACATCTTTTTTATCCACCCCCTGGTTGATGGGAATCTTGACTGTTTCCAAGATTTAGTTATTACAAATTGTGCTGCTATGAACCTGAGGGCACATATATCACTGTGATATGACCTTTTCATTTTTTCTGGGAAAATACACAGAAGGGGAATAGCTGGGTTGAATGGAACTTCCAATCCTAGTCTTGTGAGGATTCTCCATACCGATTTCCACAGTGGTTGCACCAGTCTACACTCCCACCAACAGTGGAGCAGTGTTCCTTTTTCCCTTCAGCCTCGCCAACATTTCTTATCAGTTGATTTCTTGATGGCAACTATTCTTTCGGGAGTAAGGAGAAATCTCAGTGTTGTTTTAATTTGCATTTCTTGAATGACGAGTGATGGTGAACATTTCTTAATGTATTTATTTTCCATTTGCATATCTTCATCTGAGAACTGTGTATGCATCTCAGAAGCCTATTTTTGGAGAAGGTCTTTGAATTTGGGGGGCTTGATGTTTTTCAATTCTTTATATGTTCTGGATAGAAGTCCTTTGTCTGAGGGGTTGCTGGCTAAAATTCATTCCCACTCTGTGGGTTTTCTTTTCACTCTGTTGGTGATTTTCTTTAAAGTGCAGAAACTTCAGTAATATGAGATCCCAGTTGTTGATTCTCTGAAGTGTTTCCTGTGCAGTTTGCATTTTGTTCATGAATTCTCTGCCTACCCCTGTGTCTCCAAGACTTCTACCTACCTTGTCTTCCAGTAGATTTAGTGTTTCTGTTTTAATGTTTAGGTCTATTATGGATTGAAAACTGTGGTCAACAATGCCAGCTGGATTACATCAGCAGGGCACTGAGCATAGATGTTTCACCTGAGAAAAGTTGCCAGCATAAATGGAGCCGTGGAGAAGAAGTCATCATGTTAGTGTGTTAAGGCATTAGTCCATTGAGGTTTTGTGGGTTCTCATACAAGTTGCTGTTTGAGCCAATGGTTCTCCTGGAGGAGTTCTGGTCTTCACATCAAGCGTTGCTTCCTGGCTCTGGAGAGGAAGATGTGTGCTGTTTTGTCTCCAGGATGATCTCATCATGCTGACTTCCTGGCATGTACTCAACTGTCCTTGTCATCGGAGGAACTGGGACCTCCGTGTCACTGAGGATAGCTGTGCTGATTTTCAGGACAGCCCTGATCTTGGTTGTGAGTGTGACATCTTGGCTCCAGCATAGAATCCTCAACCTATCAGTACAGCTCCTTCACCCTGCCAGCATAAACTTCCTAGCTTCCACTGCTGACCTTTGGGCCTTCCCAGCATGGATTCCTAAAAGAGACTGGCATGAGCCCTGCATGTGGGCTCTAGAACTCCAGTTGGACATATGGGAGGCATTATCATGAGCTCTGGGTCTTCATCTGAACTCATGTGGGACATTGTGGTGGGAATTCAGGCCCTTGTCTAAATATTCAATATGTTTATTGTTTGGATTGTTTTCCTGCATTTTCTTGTGTTAACTCTAGGTGACCATCATAAAAATAATATTATAAACTCCATGTCCTGATTCAAATTGTTCTCTGTATGACCCATGACTGCAACAAGGTCTTTGATCCATTTAGACTTTAGTTTTGTGTATGGTGATAAGCATGGATCTAGTTTCAGTCTTTGGCATGTGGAGAGCCAATTTTTCCAACACCATTTATTAAAGAGGCTTTCCTTCTTCCAGTGAATATGTTTAACCCCTTTGTCGAATATCAGGTGGCTGAGTATCTTTGTACTTATATTTGCATCTTCTAATCTGGTCCATTGATCCTCAGGTCTATTTCTTTGCCAGTACCATGCTGATTTTATCACTGTGGCTTTGAAGTGTAAATTCAAGCCAGGAATTGAGATGCCTACTGCCTTGACTTTGTTGTCCAGAATTGCCTTCACTATTCTATGTTTCTTCTGCTTCCAAATGAATTTTAGGAGTGCTTTATCTAGATCTGTGAGGTGTGTCAATGGTATTTTAATTGGGATTGTGTTAAATCTGTATAACAGTTTTGGGAGTATGGCCATTTTCGCAATGTTGGTTCTTTCTAGCCAAGAGCAAGGAATATCCTTCCATTTTCTAATATCCTCTTCAATCTCCTTTTTTAGCATAGTATAATTTTCATCATATAGGTCTTTTACATTCTTAGTTAGGTTGATTCCTAAGTATTTCATCTTTTTAGATGTTATTGTGAAGGGTGATATTTCCATAATTTCTCTCTTGGTGTGTTTTTTGTTTGGGTACAGGAATGCTATTAATTTTTGAGCACTGATTTTGTATCCAGCTACACTGCTGAATTTGTTTATTACCTCAAGTAGTCTTTTAATGGAGTTTTTTTGGATCTTCTATAGAGTATAATGTCATCTGCAAATAGTGATAATTTAACTTCTTCCTTTCCTATCTTTACTCCTTTTATTTCTCTCTCTTGTCTGATTGCCCTGGCTAGTGTTTCCAGAACTATGTTGAATAGGAGTGGTGATCATGAACATCCTTGTCTTGTTCCTTAATTTAAAGTGAAAGCTTTAAGTTTTTGTCTATTTAATATAATGTTGGCTATTGGTTTGTCATAGATGGCCTTTATAAGACTGAGGTAGACACTGTGTATTCCGAGTTTCTGAAGGATTTTAATGTGAACTTGTGTTGGGCTTTATCAAAAGCTTTTTCTGCATCTATTGAGATGACCATGTGATTTTTGTTTTTGGCTCTGTAGATGTGGCATATTACATGTATTGATTTGTGTATGTTAAACCATCCCTGCATTCCTGGAATGAATCCCACTTGGTTGTGATGTATAATCTTCTTGATGATTTGCTGCATTCTATTTTCCAGTATTTTATTGAGAATCTTTGCATCAATGTTCATTAGTGAGATTGGCCTATAGTTCTCCTATTTGGTTGGATCTTTCTCTGGTTTTGGTATGAGAGTAATGCTTGCCTCCAGGAATGATTTAGGGATGATTGCTTTCTTCTCAATTTCATTGAAGAGTTTTAATAGTGTTGGCATCATATCTCCTCTAAATTTCTTGTAGAATTCAGCTGTGAATACATCAGGACCTGGGTTTTTCTTTGTTGGTAAGTTTTTAACTACATTTTAAATTCCAATAGCTGATACTGGGTTATTCAAAATTGCTATATCTTCTTGGTTGAGCTTTGGTATTTCATCTGTTTCTAGAAATCTGTCCATTTCCTCTGTGTTTTCCACTCCATGTGAGTAGAGATTTTCAAAGTAGGTGTTCATGATCTTTTGAATTGGAATATGTAGTAATTTCCTCCTTTTCAGTCCTTTTTCCATGAATTTGGATTATTTTCTTTCTATTTCTTTATGTAACTTCTTTTTATTACAGGGGCTCACAGGTTTACCTTGAATCTCAGGGAAGACTTGGACTTTTGGACTTGGACTTGGACTTAGAGCAGAATTGTTGAGACTATGGGGAAGGGATTTTTAACATTTTCTAATATATATATGATAGTTATAGTTAGACAGTGTGATAAAATTTTTATTATGTTTATTTAAAGATTAGATTGGAGAATACAAAACCTACCAGAAGAAACAATTCATATGCCAGAATAAAACACCCTAGATAGACCCAGACAGAGGGAGATGTATCCTCTTGACACAGAAAGAAATTAAAACATAAAAAAGCTCATCAAATACATCGGGACTACAACTGAAACAGCTAAAAACTACAGGACACAATGTTTTCACAATGACCTGCCAAGTTTGCACCAGCTTGAATCCACGCAGGCAGGCATAACTGCCCAAACTTGTTCCCACTGCCACTCACAGGAAGCGCAGCAGTGCTAAAGTTGGGGGTTGGTGAGCCCAATGGAGAGTGGAGAGCAGAGCTGATGGAGGGACCTTCATTGATCCATGGTCAGTGGTGGGAGTGAAACCCCCGCATGGGAAGGGTGTGACCAGGTGGGCGACATGCTGCAATCAGGCAGGAGAAGCCTGAAGTGGGAGTGACAGTGACTTCAGTTGGTTGATCCCTGCAAAGAGAAGATTTGTGCGATTTGCTTGGACTGGGCCATGCCCCTGGCCAGGACCCAATGAGACATCCTAAACTGATTCCCTGCACCGAGCATGCACTAACAGGTGAAGGCACCTGAAGTTTGGCTGGCCCAGTGGGGAGGGGCAGGCATACAAAACTTGCTTACACCTCAGTGAGAAGAGCAGGCAGGAGAGGGTGGAGTTCCCTTGCCAGCATGCTTTGGAGGAAATGCGGCCAACTGGGAAGGGGGCTGGGACCTGCACTGTAACCTGTGTGGAGAAAGCCAGGACCATGAGAGGAGTGAGAGGGAGGAGGAGGACCCCAGCCCAGATCCCTGAGAGCCCTGATCCAGGAGAGGGAAAAACAAGGGAGACTGAGGGCAGCAAACATGCAACATCAGACATGGCTTCAATGGACATTAAGAGATATCTTCAGGACCTTGTAGACGAGCTCAAAACTGTAATATTAAATCAGGTAAAGCAGGATATGAGTAGTGTTATAAAAGAAATGCTCTCAGGAAGCATCTCTCAGAATGATACAAATGGAAGAAGGGAGGAACACCAAAAAAAGGAGAGAAATGTTTGATAAAGAATATAAAGAAAATATAGAATACATGAAGCAGACTCAAAGAGACTACCAGGAAATTAAAAACTCCATTGAAAGCCAGCAAAATGCCTTAAAAGAAACTAAGGACAGATTATCAAAACTTGAAGACAAGTTTGCAATGTGTGATCATGAAAGGAAAGATCTCTTAAAAATAACAAGGAAACAGGCAGTAACAATACAAAGACTAGATGACAAGAGATTCTACAATTTAAGAATAAGAAACACGAACAAAGAAGCAGGAATACATATAGGTGAATTACAAAGGCTATTCACGGAAATAATTAAAGAAAACTTCCCAAGCATGGGAAAAGAAAATGACATTCGGTTGTGTGAGGCATACAGAATTCCAGCCACCTACAACCAAAACAGAGCTACTCCCAGACATTTGATAATCAAGATACCAGAAATTCAATATAAAAACAGAATACTAAAAGCTGTCAGAGAAAAGAAACAGATTACCTATACAGGTAAGCCCATCAGAATCACAGCTGACTTCTCGACACAGACCATCAGATCAAAAAGAGCTTGGAGTGAAATATTCCAAACCCTGAAAGAAGGTGGCCTCTAGCCCAGATTGATGTACCCTGCAAAACTGTCACTAGAAATTAATGGAGAAACAAGATGCTTCCATGACAAAGAGGAACTTGGTGAGTTTGTGACCACCAATCCAACCCTGCAGAGAATGCTGAAGGACATTCTAGAGAGAGAGAAAAACAATACCAAAAAAATAGGAACAGTGGCAGAAAGGCCTCAATGAGTGGGGCAGGCAGTAGAATGAAAGAGAAAAGTAGACAAACAAAGGCAAAAAAATAACATAGCAAAAATGAGGCAGAGAAGGATAACTAGAATCTCTAACATAGATGGCCTTGATACATTATATTGTTAATAGTGCACCAGGATTTAAAACCCACATTCCTCACACTACTCTGCTTAGATGTATTATATTCTGTTCCAGTCATTCTACCTGTACTAGATTTGAGGGCACAGACAGTAATCTGAAAATTATCCTGAAAATAACAGGCTATAGTATGGTAATCATCCTTAATTTCCTATTAACTTAATCTAAAGCTCTGTAAAACCTACACTGTTTTACCATGACTAATGGTAATTGAATCTGTTTTGTTGGATTGCTGTTTTGTATTGATAGATTTTATTCAAAGCTGTTATGATTGATAGTATCAAGTCTGAGAATATAGACAACTGCACTTAAGATGACAAGATCCGCTAGAATATCCACTCTGGTTTGATTATTACCTGCCTTTGAAGTTTTATACTGTCCACAATGTTTTATTTTACTAATATTGTTATTTACTGCTATACTCAATTATACTTCTATATTCAATTATGCCTGATGATATAGACATTCTATTGAAGATAATAAGAAACAGCACTGTAATCATTGTAGATCACCTTGTACTGTGGTTTTATACTTTTTGGCTTCATGTTTTTATGGGAATCTTTTTTTGTCTTGCTAAGTTTTGTTTTTCTTTCTAATACACAAAGGATAGAAATACACATAGAAATTCATGTATGTGTAGCTGTTTACACTCTCACTGTTTGACTATCTACATTGTATGTTTTAATTTTGTAACTTGAGCAACTATTTCCAAGAGGATAATATGTAATTTATTAAGTGATTTCTTATTGTTTATCTTTTATTGAAATTCTGTTTTATCTCTACAATTTACATGCTTTTGTTTCTGTTTAAATAAAATAAATAAATAAATAAATAAATAAGTAAGATTAGATTGGTTTAAAGAGATGTATTTGGGTGCCAAATTGTCATGGTATTTAATACAGTGGTTAGGCTTAATTGTGGCAACCTGAATGATGTGGGAGTTTCCAAGCTGGTTAGTAAAACATTTCTGAGCATAGCTAGGTTGACCATGGAGGAATGGTTGGAGCTATATCTGGTCGTTTGACCCATCTTCTCTGGCACTTTTCCTCTCCCTGTTCCTTACCTTCCATGATTTAAGCATCATCACTTCATAATGCCTTTCTGTCACACTTCTGCCATGTAACACTGCCATGGAAAGGATACCCTGAAGCCACGGACCAAATTAAATTTCTCCCTTGTTTTATATCAGGTGCTGTGTCCCAGCAATAGGAAAACTAATATGTATATCTAAAAAAATAGAGCATAATAATGAAAAATGGTAAAACTGGACTTCCATCCAACCATCCTCAGCTTCCTACCTGATGTAAAATTTTATTTCACCTTTGTTCACTATCTCTACCTGAGGAATAAGAAATCTCTGTAAAGCTCATGGCATGATTAGTTTTGCTGTGAGTGTTAAATAAATGATAATAAAAATCATTTTAAAGCTAGAGACTAATTTATTTTTCCTTTAGTTATATTTACAAAAGTCATTTTTATAGTGCAGCCAATTTCAAATAAATTTAAAACAATGCATTATAATCTAATACAATTATAAATATGATGTGTTTGGATGTACTTTGAAATAACAGGATTTATAAAAATCAAGTTTACTAGAAACATAATTTGAAAATGTCAACTATTTAAAGTACTTCTCATGACATTCTATTATCAAGCACTTTTTTCATAAAGAATAAAACATGTATCATTTAATACATAATGATTTTCTTTGCTAAGCATATTCATAGTCATTAGCTTTGGTCTGTGTTATTAATGTGAGAAAGCTATTTTTGTTTGTTGGGTGAGGTTATAGCAGTCTTATCCTTACTGTGTTATACATCACTGAAACCTTACAATACCTAGTACTTCCTATAAATAATCTTTCACTATAACTTTCATATTCAACTAACACAATTTTCAGTGCAAATTATCATGTCATAAACTACTCCAATGTACCCAATAATGAACCTCTTAAATTAAATTTATTTCAATAATTAAAAGACATAAGCAAGAAATTGTTTAATATTACTGAAAAATAAGCTTTTCTTAATGTGTATCAACTATATAATGCTTTAAAAGATTTAGCATAGAATACAATATTATTTAAAGGAAAAATTTCACTACATCATATCTAGGCATCAGTGTTCTTAATTATTAGCTTTTTTTCCATACTCCTTATAATTGCATGTCTTCTGCCATTACTATTCTGATAGTGCTGTCAACAATAAAAGCCTCCTATGTTGGTACATGTCTGAGCAAGACTAATGTGAGAGTTATCACTTTCCACAACTCTCAAAGGTTGGTTCAAGGATGTATATCTATTTAAAGCCAAATGCTTTATAATATATAAACATTGTGAAAGAGACAGCCTTTCTTACTTTCAGAGTCAACAAAGATATAGGCTTAGGATTACCAATATCATTATTCTTACTCATGTGGAAAAACCCCAGTTGACAGGGAAGACAAAACATTTATAGAAGCAAAGAGAAGAGATGGAAAAAGAATAAGATCAAGAAAAAAATAAATTCTTTAAATACTTGGGCCCAAAGCCTAAAGGCAGAACCATTCATTCTAGTTACTCAACTCAAAATATTCCACCTTTGATGAAGCCAGCTGGTGTTTGATTTTTATATTAGCTACTAAAATGACTGGGATTATATAAACTGCCACCTAATTTAAAATCATTACTATTTTCCTGTTCAAAGTTTGTCCATCATAAATCTATTTCCATAAAATGTTAAGTAAAATAAAAGTTCCATAATCATTTGGTAAACATTTCTATTGTCACCCTGAACATGAGCCGCTACAGATTTTTAGAAGACTGTTAATGAAAAAATATCAAATTTGTTTAACCCAAACAGTTTAACCCACACGGATCATCTCACAGTTATTTGGCATTGAACTTCACCTGCTTTATTTGTTTCTTCTCAGCAAAATATTATAATCAAATCAGAAACACTCTAGTAGGTTAACTGGGAAATGTAAACTACACCTCTTCTCTAATGTAATTTTAATTATGCTTGAGATTGTATTTAAGCTTGATGTTTGGGGGGATAAGTGTATATATACATGTCAGAAAATACATTTTGATGTTTATGTATATGAACACAAACTTAAACTAGCTCCAGGAAAAAGTAAAATATTAACCTCCCATGAGTGACTGAGATTTTCTATAAGCCAAGAGTTACATTTGGTCACTGGTTTTACAATATTATCTTGTATTTTTTTCCACATTTGTCTCATTCACTTTACATGTACAGGCACTTGCTTCACAAAAAAATGTTTGTTTCTGTGAGCTTCAAGTCTATAGCCTATCAGTTCATGACTCCATCTCCCCAAATGAGACAATCTCCTTCCCAGTCTAAGCATTATGGACAGGGACTCCAGTTCTATGATTGGCAAAGCCTAGAAACATGGTAGACAACAAGGATATAGCTGACATTAAAAATAACAGGAATCTGGTAAAAGCTGCTTAAAAACATAGAATCAGGATGGAAAATCAAAAGTGGCAGACAAACATTTTAGAACTCACACCCAATACATTAGATTTCTTAAATTTACTCTCACAGCTAAAGAAATACATAACAGAGTAAGTGATAAGACGCTGAGATGTTCTGAGTGAATCTACAGAACACAGTTATATACTGCAGTACATAAAATAATTCTGTCCTCAGACAAAGAAACCTGAAATGGTAACTGACACTCTTCTGTAAACTGCTAGAAATTCAGAGAAAATATATCTATATTTAATATACCATAAAACATTACCCCTTGATTTTATTCCAATGAAATGAAATTCCACAGAGAACAAAAATGATTTCTTCACTAACATACTGGAAAAGTCATATTATTATCCATGACCTATGACTAGCCCTATATTACAAATAGTTAAAATGTGAGATTACAGACTGAATACTTCCAAAAAGAGATCAATGAAATTGGCATTACATTTGGAACTTTTTGGACAATAAAATGTAAATATAATTTTTTAAATGATGTACTCTCAACTGCATATTTATGATTGAAAAAAATCAACCACAGAAAGAAGCAAAAGTTTTTAGACTTATAAACATAATAAAAGAAATCACTTAAATGTCTAAATATGTGTGTAATTTAACTTTAGGTTTCAATAATTATACAATGCACCTTGAGACTATATCCTTAAGTGAAATCAATTGGACACAAATGTGTAAATACAGTATTGTTTCTTTGGTGTGAGAAACTGAAAGTGCAAATGATACCAAAATGCATAATAGATACTATGAAATAGGAAGAAAATGTTCAAGTAGGAAGAGGAACTAGGGAGGGTGCCATGGTTTATGTCAGTGGCCTCCAAGCCTCATGCCCTTGCATTATGCATTGTGATTGGTTCATTGTCTAGTGCTTGGATTGGGGGTGTAAGTGCTCCACCAGCCTAGGGGTGGAGCCATGATATGATGTAATGGCAGGAAGAAGGCATGTCTCTCTCTTGCTGGTTTCTACCTTGCTGTTTGCAGCTGTCCTGAACTGTGGCCCCGCCATGCCACCCTGCCTTGGAGCCAACTGAGCATGGACTGAAACCTCCAAAAACTGTAAGAAATAAACTTTTCCTTTCCCAACTTTGGGCATCAGGTATTTTGTCGCAGCAATGAGTGAAAAGTAACTAAGACAGAATTTGGTACCAGAAGTGGGGTCATTGCTGCGACTATACCTGACCATGTTCTTGAGATGTCACCTGAAAGGGTGGCACTGGAACAGCTTAGGCTATTTGTAGGGGAGATTCTGGTCAAAGCTCAGGAGACCAGAAGGCTGCCAGAAAGCCTGATGGTAAAGACCAGGGTTGGGAGGTTTCTAATGGGAAGAAGGACTGCATTGGTTGTTGGACTCCCCATGATATGGGTTATGGCTTGGCAGAAAGTTTGTCTGCATTTTGTTCATGCCCAGACTTTGCCTGAAGCTTTGCCTCAGACTGAGACTGAGATTAAGAGCTATGGACTGATTAATCTTGCAAAGGAAATTTTAAGGCAGTCAAATGCTGAGGCTGTGGCATGGCTATTGTTGGGGGCTTTAGCCAGATTTCTGTTGCAAATCAAGAGCAAAGTGCCCAGCAGGATAATTTAAAATGCTGTGAGTTTGGCTAGAAGGAAAACTCCAGTAAGCTGTGGATTGTAAAGATAGAGCTGAGATTTTGATTGCTGAGAAGGAACAGAGAGATAAGAAAAATGGCCACAGGGCATCCCAGGAAGCAGCAGGTCTCCATCCTTTGCAGCCTCGAAACTGCAAAAGTGAGAGAATTTGCTCAGAGGAAAAACCTACAGAGCAACAGCACTAGAATGGTGAGGGAAGCCACATGAGGTTCCAGAATGGTGGCAGCCACATGAGGTTCCAGAATGGTGGCAACCTAGAGAAGCTTTTCTTCACAATCAGGTTCACAGAGCCCAGTAATCCAGGCACTGGATCTCTATAGCCAAGAGAGAGAAAAAAAGCCTGGCTACTGCTCCAGCTGGCAGCAAACCTTGGTGGCATCTGCATGGCGCTGATTTTAGGTGCAAGGAAAATGTACAAATTCTGAGGGTAAGATGGCTTCCATGTCAATTGCAAAGAGCCTGGGAGGCCAAGCAGTGTGCCCCTGAGAGGGCAATATGTAAAGATATAAGGGTAAAACCAATGGTGCAGTGAAGACCCCAGAAGTTTAAAAAAGCCAGGAACGTGAATCATCCAAGGAAAGCTGTAAAAATGAGCAGAGAAGGTTTAAGAGAGAAACTTCAGGATCTGAAATCCCTAGAAGTGTCATGAGGGTGGAATCACCCAAGCCTTTTGGAGCTTGCAACCAGATTGCTTCAAATTCTGAGCATGGAGCTCTAGGACTTAAAGTTCACCCTGCTGGAGGTTGGAATTGCTTTGTTTCCAATGCTTTATATTCCCCTGTTTGTAACTTTTGGAATGGTAAGATTTATCTTGTGCCTTTGAATTTTAGAAATGTTTAACATTGTTTCATTTGTACAGGGGGTTACAGTTAAGAGTTTGCCATAGATATTGGAGGAGACTTGGTTCTTGAACTTCTCAGCAATGCTGAAAATGTTAGGACTTTGGCAACTCTTGGAGATGGACTAAATGTCTTTTGTATAAAGGATGTGCGTGAGTCTTTGGGGACCAGGGGTGGAATGTCATGGTTTATGTCAGTGCCCCCCAAGCCTCATGCCTTTGCATTATGCATTTGTGGTTGATTCATTGTCTAGCGCCTTGGATTGGGGGTGTGAGAGCTACACTGGCCTAGGGGTGGGGCCAAGATGTGATGTAATGGCAGGAAGGAGGTCTCTCTCTCTCTCTCTCTCTCTCTCTCTCTCTCACTTGCTGGTTTCCACCTTGCTGTTTGCAGCCACCATGAACTGTGGCCCAGCCATGCCATGCTGCCTTGGAGCCAACTGAGTATGGACTGAAACCTCCAAAAACTGTAAGAAATAAATCATTCCTTTCCCAACTTTGGGCATCAGATATTTTGTCTCAGTGATGAGTAAAAAGTAACTAAGACAGAGGGGGAATGAAGAAAAGAAGAAAGAGAAAAAAAAGAGAAGAGAAAGAAGAGAAGAGAAGAGAAGAGAAGAGAAGAGAAGAGAAGAGAAGAGAAGAGAAGAGAAGAGAAGAGAAGAGGAGAGGAGAAGAGAAGAGAAGAGAAGAGAAGAGAAGAGAAGAGAAGAGAAGAGAAGAGAAAAGAAAAAAAGAAAAGAAAAGAAGGAAAAATGGAACCACAACTTTCATAAATAAGAAGGGAAAGAAGGGTTGAAGGTGGGTAGGGGAATGGGAAAAGAAAAAGAATCAAGTTATATCATATACAGGTACAAATTCCCTATGATGTACACATTCTAATTTCAGTTTTTATTTAATTTTTATAAGTATGTCATATTTGAGTGCTTCAAAGAATAAAGGTTGCCAGCAATGATATCCTTGTGTGTCTGGAACATAAAAGGAATTTGATAAATACATATATTAAGCATAAGTGAATCTGTGTATCTCCTGAATTGTGTGTTTATCATAAATTTTAAATATAGTTAATTTAAATATTTCAGGAATCTATCAAATAAACCTACTATAATTTGTTTTCTGTTAAACTACTTTAACTTGTTTTCTGTTTAATTCTTCTAGGCTTATTGATATATTCAAGTGTCTTTTCTTGGAAAACCTGAAATCCAGTCAAAATAAGCTTTTTTTGCTTGAAATATTTTTATAACATTTTTAAATCACTTTTTATTTTGGAAAACTTTAAATGCACATAAAATTAGAACTGTTTAATGAACTTTCATCTATCTATCATCCAAATAACTTAAGCATCAATGAATCTTCCAATCTTCTTTATTTTCTTCAGTGTATTTTGGGGAATAAAAGTTATCAATTCCATTTAGTAACTTGTATTTTACGTCTGTCTTAGTCACTTTCTCATCAATGGACAGAATATTCAACATTCACAATTTAAGTGAGGGAAGGTTTATTATGGTTCATAGGTTTGTGGAGGTTTCAATCCATAGTCAGCTATCTCCAGGCAAGGCCATTAGGCAGTGATAAAAGAGTTTTGCAAGGTGGTGGAAGGGGTAAAAAAACTTATTGGAAAGAGAGATAAACTCTTGCTGGTGACACCCTCATTGACCCACCTGTCTCTTCTTACCAGGTCTCACCTTCTAACAACAACTCAGCTATAATCAAGCACCCATCTATGAATGTATGAGGCTTTGGAGGGGACATATAGTTCTAAAGTATAATCACATATTTCTTCATTTGATTTAAATAGTAATTATAGTTATTTCATGAAATCCAATTTACCTCTCTTTTAAGAAAAAATAATTGTACAGAGCTATGCTTAGTATCCAAAAATAACTTGATATCTTTTGTTAATAGCCATTAATAATAAAGTGCATAGATATATTTACTCATTAGGAAAAAATTCTGATTCCATCATTTCTTTATCATTTACTATCTGACATAGCCCTTTAAAGATAAACTTCCCTTCATGTAATTTTTGAATATGTAATTACAAATTTTCATTTAAAAAATCTAAGTGAATTGGCAAACTTTTCTCTTTAGTTACTGATGTCCACAATAAATTGATTCAGTACCATCACATAATAATGACAAAGTTTTATTTTTAATAATCATTACAAATTTGATGTTTTACATATATTTCTTATTCTATTTATTTATATACTCTCTCCCTTGATGTTTGTATAATCAGTCTCTGACTAATGCCTCAACAAATTTTCTCTGAATATTTTCTTATATTATCTGAGAAGTCTTGGAAGGTTTTCCTGATATCGATTATAATATGCTCCACTTATATCTTTATTTCAAGTCATTTCTTCCAAAATATATTGTTATAGTTAGTGAGACATTGAGGCCAAAATATATTGACACTACGCTATTCATTTCAACTACGTCAATTATTTCTAATGTTAAATTTTATAATAGCTACAAAACTATGATACACTTTTGAATTGATTTTACATAATATGTAAGACACATATTCACTGAAAATATAAGATATCCTTGAAAGTAATCTGAATAAAATGCAAATATATGCCATTTTCATAGACTGGAAAACTCAAAAGTTTTATATCATTGCTCTCCTTATTGGTATATAAATACAACAAAATCATAATCAAAATCTCACCATGTTTGTTTTTGTACAGACTAAAAGTGAATATACTAATTTGCTTAGAAATTAAAATTAAGTTGCTGGGCAAAAACAATTTTGGAAAAAATAATACTGTTAGAAGAATAGTTTGACTAAACTTCAAGATCTACTGTAAAACTAAAAAATAAACAGAAAGAGGTCTTGGTAGAAAGGTTAAGTCAGGTAGATTAAGAGAGCTGATAAGAGAATCAAGAAATAGATCATTGAAAAGAAGAAAGTAAGAATAAGTGGATATTCTTATGGAAAAAGAAAGAACCTTCAGCCTGCTAACTAAAATCTAACTGCATAATGGCCTAAACTGAAAAGCTAAAATTTTACCTTAAAAGTTTCTCATTTCCTTGTGGTATTAAGGGTTTCTAGGAGAACACATTGGCAAATTAATTTCCAACAAACCATATTTCTTCTCTTTGAAACACATCATTAACAAAATAAAAAGGCAAGGCATAGTGCCAGAAAATAATTGCACTGAAACCTAACAAGAACATTACTTTAGAATACATAAAAGATTTTTAGATTTAAGGAGAGAAAGGTATGTAATAAGAGTTTTTAATGGACAAAATATTTATAAATAGAGGTACAAATTAAGAGGTATATTTCATTAAAGAAGATGTAAAAATGGCCAATAAATACACTAAGTATCAAGAAAATAAAATCATAAAACATAGATTTATCCCTAACCATACAAATAATGACTATATTTAACTAAAATGGAAATAACAAGTACTCAAGATGTAGAGCAAGTAGATTTCTCAAAGATTGTTATGGTAAGTTGTATAAAAACTTTTTTTAAATGATTAGCTTTTATAAAGTGCTATTTACACTTATCATGTGACCCAGTAATTTTAGTTCTGGGTCATTTTAGCTCTTTTACCAAAAGAAATATGCCATGTGTCCTCCCCAAAATTTGTGGATTAACATAACAGCAATTTTATTTTGGAGTTCACCAAATTACTCAATAGATATTTAGAGTGTCCCACTCAAAACATAAAATATGCATTCTTCTCAGCAGTAAATGGAACTTCTTCCAAAATAGGCCACCCTCTGACCCACAAAGCATGATTCAGTAAATGCAAAATAATCAAAATTATCCCATGCATTTTATTAAATCATAATGCAATGGAACTAGAAATCAATGACAGAAGAAGAAATGGACAGATTCCTGGATACATATGAATTACCAAAGCCAGATCAAGAAGATATAAAAATCCTAAATAACCCAATATCCATAAATGAAATCAAAGATGTAATTAAAAACCTGTCAATGAAGCAAAGCCCAGGCTCTGATAGATTCACTGCTGAATTATACAAGAAATTTGGTGAAGACCTAACACCAGCACTTCTCAAATTCTTTAATGAAACTGAAAGGGAAGCAATACCTCCAAATTCATTCCTGGAAACAAGCATTAGCCTGATACCAAAAGCAGAGAAGGATCCAGCTAAGAAAGAGAATTACAAGCCAACTTCCCTAATGAACATAAAAAATTCTCCATAAGACACTGGCAAAGAGACAGCAGCAAATCCTCAAGATTGTACACCGTAATCAAGTGGGATTCATCTTAGGGAATCAGGGCTCTTTTGACATAAGTAAATCCATAAATGTAATACACCATATTAACAGAGCCAAGGACAAAAGTCATATGAGCCTTTCAATAGATGCAGAAAAAGCATTTGACAAAGTCCAGCAGCCATTCATGATAAAAACACTATAGAAAATTAGAATATATGGTCTTTATCTCAATCTGATAAAAGCCATCTACAACAAACAGCTAACATCATACTAAATGGACAAAAACTGAAATATTTCTCTCTAAAATTAGGAACAAGACAAGGATGTGCACTGTCTTCACTCATTTTTAACATTCTCCTGGAAACTTTAGCTGGAACATTTAGACAAGAGAAAGAGATAAAAGGAATAAAGATAGGAAAGAAAGAAGTTAAACTACCATTATTTGCACATGACATGATATGCTGCTTAGAATACCTCCAGAACTCCACCAGAAGACTACTAGATTTAATAAGCAAATTCAGTAATGTAGCTGGTTACAAAGTCAACACTCAAAAATCAATAGCCTTCCTGTACACAAACTCATGGAGAGAAAAATCAGGTAAACAATACTTTTTACAACAACATCCAAAAAAAATGAAATACATAGGAATCTATCTAACAAAAGTTGCAAAAGATCTCTACATTGAGAACTACAGTACTCTGAAAAAGGAGATTGAAGAGGATATTAGAAAATAGAGAGAGATCCTGTGCTCTTGGGCAGGAAGAACCAATATAGTGAAAATTGACATTCTTCCAAAAATGTTAGACAGATTTAATGCAATTCCAATTAAAATTCCAATAGCATATCTCACAGAATTAGAGAAAACAATCCTAAAATTCACCTAGAACAAGAAGAGACCTAAAATAGCAAAGGCAATATTGGACAACAAAGACAAGTTATACAACCCACAAAATGGGGGGAAAAGGTTGCTAACTATACCTCAGGTATGTATCTACAACATATAATAAGTCAATATGAGACCCCCAAAATAAAAGACCTAATCAAATAATGGGCAACTGCAATGAAGAGACAGACACTTCTCAGAAGAAATACACTCTTCAATAAAAATGTTTGACATTTCTGACAATTAGAGAATTGCAACTTA
Source organism: Hydrochoerus hydrochaeris (assembly GCA_004027455.1). Classification (NCBI taxonomy): domain Eukaryota; kingdom Metazoa; phylum Chordata; class Mammalia; order Rodentia; family Hydrochaeridae; genus Hydrochoerus; species Hydrochoerus hydrochaeris. The sequence continues at coordinate 135,134 of PVLA01002211.1, read as the reverse complement.
AAACAACACTGGGATTTCATCTTACTCCAGAAAAAAATGGCTATCATCAAGAAGTCAAACAATAACCAATGCCAGTGAGATTATAAAAAGAAAAGAACCTTTCTACATTGTTGATTGAAATGTAAACTAGTATAAGCATTATGGAAATAAGTATGGAGAGTCCTCAATACACTAAGAGTAGAAATTCCACTCGACCCAAATATTCTCCTGCTAGGTATGTTGGAAAAGTTAGACATCATTTCACCATGATACATGCCTATCCATGTTTGTAGCAGCACAATTCATAATAAATAAATGATACATGGGTTGAAGTCAAGATGGCCAATCAGTGAGCAACAAAATACAAAGCCTCCCAGGAGAAACAACTTATATGCCAGAATAAAACACCCTGGAGAGACCCAGACAGAAGGAGATGGATCCTCCTGACACAGGAAAAAATTAAAACGTAAAAAAGCTCATCAAATACTTCAGGACAACTGAAACAGCTAAAAATTATGGGACACAGCATTTTCACTGTGACCCGCCAAGTTTTCACCAGCTGGAATGCACTCCAGCCGGCAGAGTCCTCCAAACTCATTCCCACTGCCACTCACAGGAACCACAGAAGTGCTGAAGTCAGGGTTTGGTGAACCCAATGGAGAGCAGAGCCAGTGAAGGGAGCTTCATTAATCCACAGTCAGTGTTGGGAATGAGACCCCCACCATAGGAAGGGCACTACCAAATGGGTGACATGTTGCAATTGGGCAGGAGGAGCCTGAACTGGGAGTGACAGTGACTTCAGTTGGTTGCTCCCTCCCAAGAGCAGATTCGTGGGATTTGCTTGGACTGGGCTGCACCCCTGGTTTGGACCCAATGAGCTGTCCCATATCAATTCCCTGCACCTAGCATGTACTAACCAGGTGAAGGCCCCTGAAGTTTGGCTGGCCTGGTGGGGAGGGGCAGGCATACACAGCTGCTGCTTACACATCAGTGACAAGAGCAGGAGAAGAGGGCAGAGGTCCCTTGCCAGCGTGCTTCAGAGGAAACATGGCCAACAGGGAAGGGGGCTGGGACCTGCACTGTAATGTGTGGAGGAAGCCAGGGCCATGACAGGAGAGAGAGGCAGAAGAAGCCCCTTAGCCCAGAACCCTGAGAGCACTGATCCAGAAGAGGAAAAAACAAGGGAGACTGAGGGCAGCAAACTTGCAACATCAGACATGGCTTCAATGGACATTGAAAGATATCTTTGGGACCTTGTAGATGAGCTAAAAACTGAAATATTAAATCATGCAAAGCAAGATATGCTTTAATAAAAGAAATGCTCTCAGTAAGCATCTCTCAGGATGATACAGATAGAAGAAGAGAGGAATACAAAAAAAGGAGAGAAACATTTGATAAAGAATACAAAGAAAATATAGACAACATGAAGCAGATTCAAAGAGACTACCAGGAAATTAAAAACTCCATTGAAAGCTGGCAAAATGCCTTAAAAGAAACTAAGGACAGACTATCAAAACTTGAAGACAAGTTTGCAATGTGTGATCATGAAAGGAAAGATCTCTCAAAAATAACAAGGAAACAGGCAGTAACAATACAAAGACTAGAAGATGACAAGAAAATCTTACAATTTAAGAATTAGAAATGTGAACAAAGAAACAGGAATACATACAGGTGAATTAAAAGGCTATTCATGGAAATAATTAAAGAAAACTTCCCAAGCATGGGAAAAGAAAATGGCATTCAGTTGTGTGAGGCATACAGAACTCCAGCCACCTACAACCAAAGCAGAGCTACACCCAGACATTTGATAATCAAGATACCAGAAATTCAATATAAATACAGAATATTAAAAGCCATCAGAGAAAAGAAACAGATTACCTATACAGGTAAGCCCATCAGAATCAGAGCTGACTTTTTGACACAGATCATCAGATCAAGAAGAGCTTGGAGCAAAGTGTTCCAAGCCCTAAAAGAAAATAACCTCCAGCCTAGATTGATTTATCCTGCAAAATTGTCACTAGAAATTAATGGAGAATCAAGATGCTTCCATGACAAAGAGGAACTGGACAAGTTTGTGACCATCAATCCAATTCTACAGAGAATACTGAAGGACATTATATATAAAGAGAAAAAAATACCAGGATTTTAGGAACAGTGGCAGAAAGGCCTCAGTGAGTGGAGTAGGCAGTAGAATGAAGGAGAAAAGTAGACAAACAAAGGCAGAAAAATAGCATAGCAGAAATGAGGCAGAGAAGGATAACTAGAATCTCTAACATAGATGGCCTTGATACACTATATTTTTAATAGTACACCAGGATTCAAAACCCATATTATTCACATTTCTCTGCTTAGATGTATTATATTCTGCTCCAGTCATTCTACCTGTACTAGATTTAAGCTCACAGACAGTAATCCCTAAAATTACAGGATATAGTGTGATAATCATCCTTAATTTCCTATTAACTTAATCTAAAGCTCTGTAAAACCTACACTATTTTACCATGACTGATCATAATTGAATCTGGTTTGTTAGATTGCTGTTTTGTATTGATAGATTTTATTCAAAGTTGTTATGATTGATAGTATCAAGTCTGAGAGTATAGGCAACTGCACTTAAGGTGAAAAGATTCAGTAGAATATCCACTATGATTTATTACCTGCCTTTGAAGTTTTATACTGTCTATAATGTTTTATCTTTACTAATTATTGTTATTTACTGCTATACTCAATTATACTGCTATATTCAATTATGCTTGATGATATAGACATTCTATTGAAGATAATAAGAAACAACACAGTAATCATTGTAGATCACCTTGTACTGTGGTTTTATATGACTTTTTGGTTTCATGTTTTTATAGGAATTTGTTTTGTTGTGTCTTGCTAAGTTTTGTTTTTCCCTCTAATACAAAAAGATAGAAATACAGCTAAATATTCATGCATGCATAATTGTTTACAGTCTCACTGTTTGAATATCTACTTTGTATGCTTTAATTTTGTAACTTGAACAACTATTTCTAAGAGAACAATATGCAATTCATTAACTAATGATTTCTTATGTTTATCTTTTTTTTGAAATTCTGTATTATCTATACCCTTTAAAAATTTAAAAAAATTAATGATACATGTGACCTAGGTGAATAAAGTAAATATATTTATACATAATGGATTATTGTGCCATACAAAAGGATAACCTTGCATTATATGCAGGAAAATGAATTCACCTTAAGATGATAATGTTAAGTGAAATAAGTTAGACACATAAGCTTAACTATCTAATGGTTTCTCTTACATGAGAAACCCAAAGTATAAATAAAGACCAGAAAAGGAGATAATAGGAAGTACAGAGATAGATTTTTTGTAAATGGGAAAGGAACCAAAAGTTGAAGGGATGAGGAAAAAAGGGTACAAGGAAGTGATTAAAAAAGAATTAAGATATGCAATATACACATACCAATTCCCCATAAGAAATGTGATCATTATATACTATAAACATAAATGCTACTAATAAAAGTGGAAAAAGCAAGGTCCTAATATTCTTTATTTATTTTAAAGTGAATAAAACACAAGAGAACAGAACAAAGCAAATCAGAACAGAACAATGCAAGCAACACAGCACTTCACAACAAAATAACTGGATATCAATGGTAACTATGATAATGTCTCTTTTCTTTGAAATAGTTGAGCATACCTTCACACACAATAATATCAAACATAATAAAATCATATAAAACCATTCAAGAGAATGAAAGCATTACAGGACATCCAAAACCAAATAACAGAAATTGAACAAGCACTACTATAATATCTCATTTTCCTTAAAAATTTTGTTTATATCATAACACATAATAAAATATAACAGTATAAAACCAACCAAAACAGAAGAATAAAAGCATGCAAGGACCTCAAAGCAAGATGATAGTAAATCAGCAATGTCTGCCATAACGTATTGTTTTCTTCAAAATAGCTGTTCATACCATTACACATAATAAAATCAAACAAAACAGATTAAACCAAATCCAACCAATGCATGAAAACATTATAAGACTTTAAATCAATATAATGGGAAACCATGATTACCATAAAATCTTATGTACTCTTACAACTTCTTACACTAGGGATACTATACAGTATTTACACATGCAAGTTTGATTAAGTTCACTTATGAGTATGGTCTCAAGTTGCATCCATTTATTTATAACTATCTCAGTGTGATCATTCTTTATAGTTGAGTAGTACTCCATTGTATAAAAATACCACATCTTTTTTATCCATTCCTCAGTTGATGGGCACTTAGGTTGTTTCCAAGATCTGGCTATTACAAATTGTGCTGCTATAAACATGGGTGCACATATGTCACTTTGGTATGATGTTTTCAGTTCTTCTGGGAATATACCCAGAAGTGGGATAGCTGGGTCAAATGACACTTCCCATCCTAGCTTTTTGAGGAACCTCTAGACTGACCTCCACGGTGGTTTCATCAGTCTGTACTTCCACCAACAGTGAAGAAGACTTCCTATTGCCCTGCAGCCTCTCCAGCATTTGCTGTTGGTAGTTTTCTTGATCCTGGCCATTCTTTCTGGAGTGAGATGGAATCTCAGTGTGTTTTTAATTTGTATTTCTCTAATGACTAATGATGCCTAACATTTTTTCATGTATTTATTTGCCATTTGTATTTCTTCATCTGAGAACTGTGTATTCATCTCGGATGCCCATTTTTGGATTGGGTCTTTGAATTGTGGGGGTCTGATTTTTTAAAATTCTTTATATGTTCTAGACAGAAGTCCTTTGTCTGAGTGACAGTTCATTAAGATTTTTTTTTCCAGTTTGTGGGTTTTCTTTTCACTCTGCTGGAGATTTCTTTCAACATGCAGAAACTCTTTAATAAGATGTGATCCCTGTTATTTAGTCTGGGAAGTATTTCACGTGAGGTTTGATTCTTGTTCATGAATTCTCTACCTACCCCTATGTCTTCAAGATTTTTACCTACTTTGTCTTCCAGCAGATTTAGTGTTTCTGGTTTAATATTTAGATCTTTGATCCATTTAGAATTTAGTTTAGTACATAGTTAGAGGCATGGGTCTAGTTTTAGTTTTCAGCATATGGAGAGCCAATTTTTCCAGCATCATTTATTAGAGACTATCGTTTTTCAGTGAACATGTTTGGCCCCTTTAACAAAGATAAGGTGGCTGAGTGTGTTTATATTTGTAGATGCATCTTCTAGTCTATTCCATTGATCTTCTGGTCTGTTTTTATTCCAGTATCATGTTAATTTTATTACAGTAGCTTTGTAGTATAACTTCAGGTCAGGGATTGTGATGCCTCCTGCTTTGCCTTTGTTGCTTAGAATTGCCTTTGCTATCCTATGTCTCTTCTGGTTCTAGGAGTTATTTGTCTAGTTCTGTGAGGTATGCTGGTAGTATTTTGATGGGGATTGCATTAAATCTGTATAACAATTTTGGGAGAATGGCCATTTTCACAATAATTGTTCTTCCTATCCATGAACAAGGGATATCTTTCCATTTTATGAGGTCCTCTTTGACTTTTTCAGGGTATTATAATTTTTCTTGATATGCACCAAATTCAGGAGCATCCAGCTATAAAAGAATGCAGCAAATCATCAGTAGGGTTATACACCACGACCAAGTGGGATTCATTCCAGGAATGCAAGGATGGTTCAACATACATAAATCAATAAATCTAATCCATATCAATAGAGCCAAAAATAAGAATCATATGATCATTTCTATAGATGCAGAAAAGCTTTTGATAAGGTCCAACACTTATTGATGATAAGAACCTTACAAAAATTGGAATAGATGGTTTTTGCCTCAATATGATAAAAGCTATCTATGACAAACCAACAGCCAGCATCATATTAAATGGACAAAAACTGCAAGCCTTTACCCTAAAATCAGGAACAAGACAAGCATGTCTATTATCACCACTCCTATTCACTATAGTGCTGGAAATACTAGCCAGAGCAAATAGACAAAAGAGAGAAATAAAAGAAGGAGAGGAAAAAAGGAAGTTAAATTATCATTATTTGAAGATGACATGATACTCTACAAAGAAGACCCCCAAAACTCCATTGAAAGACTCCTAGATATAATAAATACATTCAGTAATGTAGCTGAATACAAAGTCAACACTCAAAAATCAATAGCATTCCTATACAGAAACAAAAAAATCACTGAAAAAGAAATAAGTGAAGCCACAACCTTTACAATAGCATCCAACAAAATAAAATACTTAGTAATCAATCTAACAAAAGAAGTAAAAGTCCCTAGTATTAAAAAAGAATGATGGTAATAGTTATGTATTCATTCGAGAAATTTAGATAAAGAAGTATCTAAATGTTAACCATTACATTTGAACTGGATAGTTGATCATTTCTAAATCCCTCAAACACCTTGGGAAAGCCAATTAGGAGAGACATATAAATATGCATATAATTAAAATGAGGTAGACTAAGCACATCACAGGGACAACAAAAGAGTTTTTAAAAGAAACAAAAAGTATTATCACACAACAGCATTGGTGGTGATAGTCATTTAAGGTTTCCTGCAGGAAATGAAATTAAATTGAGCTCATCAAACAGAAAATCAAGAAAAAAAACAACTGAACATGTCAGTATTCTAGGCATAATTTTCCAGCAAACAAGATATCCTGCTTAAAGAAATAAGAGAAAATTATCAAATATATTAAAGAAGTACTGTTAAGGTAGGAGAGTAATTGATATGTTACCAGAAAAATATTGAGACAAGATGGTGGCCTAGATTACTGTAGTGCAGAATTTACCCTGAAGTAACTACAGAGATCTTGATAGATCAGCGAGGCAGAAGGTGATAAAAGGGCATGGCTCCCTTGGAATTCAAAATAACAGGATCAACCTACCGGTTGGAAAAGAATCTAAATCAAGAAGAGAATATGAAGTACAGGGTTGAGAGAAGAAATTTAGTATAGATTATAACTGAAATCATGAGAAAGGACATTTTGTCCTAGAAAAAGAAGCCAGCAGGCACCAAGCTGATTTGTTTTGCATGGCCATAGATTTGAGTTCCTTAGTTGTCAATTTTATTGATTTTTCTATAGAAAAGATTTGTGTGTTATTAATAGAATCGATCTGGTTTTTATTCATCTTTCTTACTGATTTCTACTTTTATCTTTATTGATCCCATTTTTTATTCATGTTTTTAGCTGTGTACCTGAATCAAATACTTAGGTGATTTGTTTTCAGTCTTTATTTTAAAATAAATACACTCATGGACATGTATTTTCCTTTGATAAACATATTAGTAATTATGTAATTCTAGGGCTTTTGTACAGACATTTTACTAAGTACTTTCAATAAATTACCTTATACATGCTTAAGTAAATCACCCAAGTTTGAACATCATTAAGACATATTTCGAATTTAAACCCAGGGACCACCCAACATGAAGGAGAATAATAGCTTTTATATCTCTCTCACAATTATAAAAATGTTTACATGCAGCCAGCAATTTGATTCTTATTCAATTTATGAATTTCTTCTCAAGAAGCATTTTAAGCAATTTTCTGGTTTGTGAATTTATTTTTGTCAAAATAAATTCAAAATATTAATGCTTTGAAATCCATAATGAGACTGGAAGATTTCCAATTTTTACAATGTATAAATAGTCTATTTAACTGTGTGAGGATTCTGTGGGTCTCTGAATATTTATATCTCTATCTGTCTATCTATATCTCAATATATGCACAGTATATATGTGTGCAGTTATGCTTGTTTTCATTATTTACATAAAAATAACATTAATCATTTAATCAATATCTTATATGATTTTATATATATTTTGTCTATGTGATTCATCCATTTAAAACTATTAATTTCCTTCACTACAATATTTTCAATAGTCACGGTTTTTCAATTCTAAAATTAAAGAATCAATCACTTCTTTCAGTTTTAATAATTTAAAACATATCTATTTTCTTGTGCAAAATACATTACATAGTATTATATCATCTTGAAGGATCATAACTTTCATTAACATAAAAATATTCTTTTATGTAAAGCTCATCCTCAAATGCTATTTTGTCTCTTTAAATTGGCCAAAAAGCTGACTTGTTTGTAACTGTTTTTGTGGCATATAGGCGTCCATTTAATATTTTTAATCTTTCTATGTGTATTAGCACTGATTGAATTTTTAAATAAAATATTACAGTTAAACTTGAAGAAAAATCAAAACCTGTGAACAACAGCATTCTAGAGGAAAAAAATAGAAAAGAGAGTTGGAATGAAAAAAAAGATGAACCTGAGAGAGAGGAAATGAAGGAGCAAGCAGATGGTTTAACAACAGAAGTCAACCATACAAAATGTTAAGGAAGTTAGGCAAAATGTAAAGTGAAGAGTTTTCTGTGTGTGTGCGTGTGTGTGTGTGTGTGCACGCAAGTGTTGTATGTGTGATTAAAGAGTCATTAGCTACTCTCAAAATACTTTCCAAATGGTATTAGATGCAGGTGTCACATTGTGATGAGATGTTAAATAAATGAGTTCTGGAAATAAGAACATACAGCAAGCAGGAATAGACCAGAGCTGCAATAAGACTGTTTCTGTAGGATAAAAGCAACTGGGCCAGGAGAAAAAACTGGGCCATAGGAGAATTCTCAATATAACCATTTTTACATCATCAATATATCTTAAGAAAAATATTTTATTAATCTTATCTTAATATCTTTGGCGTCAGAGGATAATTTAAAACAAATTATTATAAATCCTACAATCATATTCAGCCAGATGACAGTCATGGCACTCTTCTCTTTTTCTGAACTCATTGGTATCACTTCAGTTGCAACATGTGCATCATTGCAACTTCATATGATGTTTGAAGCTTGCAAAAGAATCTCACTATAACTAAGCATTTAAGATAAATGTAACTTTATACCCAGAAAGACACCAAAGCAGTAATATGATACAAGACAAAAATCTATGTCTAAGAAAGTTTAAAGGATTCATTTATAAGAATAAGATCTAAATTTCCAAGTAATCATAATGTGTACTATATCATAGTCTTATTGATAGCATTTATTTCCTAAAGGTTTGTAAAATAAATGTAGTAAGTCTGACAATACAATATTGAATTAGAAATGTTTTGATGTCACAAGTTATACATGCATATTTTTTCTTAGAAAATGCAAATGAATATATGTTATAAGTAAATATAGGTTCTCAGCCTTCTCCACTAGTTCTATTATTTCTCTTACTTATGATAACAAAAACATTCTATTCATTAAAATTCAAATGCAAATAACAAAATAAAACACATATTTGTTTATCATTTATCTTAAAGAGAAAAAACACAAAAGCAAATTAAACAAACCACAACAACATCAAACACCCAAAACAATAGTGATAATATGGTTTCAAGGCCAGATGATAGAAATTTAGTGATGGTTGTCAAATTGCAATATTCAGAAGAGTTACTCAGACTACCAGAAACAGGCATGCAAATTTGGTCAAACAATATGAGCACTAACTGTTCCTTTCCTTGAACTAATAGAATTAGTAGTACAGTTATCTTAGCTTTCTTGTGAGTGTGTGTGTGTGTGTATTCATTTCCCTTACTTCTTTTCTCTTTTATCTCCATTTGTTTCTCTTATCCATTAAATATTATCATTCTGTATTTTTATAGCTACCTATTCTTCACCTGTAATAATACCATAGTTTATTGAAGGAATGGGGGAAATATAAACATAAAGTACTAGAGAGAGTTTAAGTAGATACATCCTCAAGAAGAAATGTGACAAACACATTAAAATTTAAAATGAGTACATATAACAGAATCCCATGATCTATTTCTACCCTAATCTACAAATTCCCACTTTTGTATGGGGAAGCACACTACTCTGTTTATATGGCAATGTTGAAATATCCTAAGTAAATGTTTTATCCATGAAATGGGTAAAGTGTATATACACAGTCATACATTACTTAACAATGGAGTTGTTCTGAGAAATGTATTGTTAGACAATTTTTTTCTTAGAGAATTTCCTAGAACACATCCATACACACCTAGATGGTACAAGTCAGTCACCCCATGTGACCTCCTGAACCAATGAAGAGATGTGGTAAATTGAGATGTATGAGGCTGATGCCTATGTAATATAGTATATTATTTAAAGTAAACTGTTAATATAAGTAGAAGTGCATTCTGAAATGATGATAAATGTATTCTGTATTAAATATAAATGCACAAACCAGTTTATTATCATTGCTAAGTATTACATATAGTATTATATAATTGTGCTACCCCTTTACATATACATGCTATGTTTTTATATGACAGCATAATATATTTGTTTACACCATCATCACCACAAATGCTACTATAGTTTGGATTCTGAATGCTTCCCAGAGGTCCCCAGTCTGTGACACTATTGGGAAATAATGGAAACTTTAGGAGGTGAAGCCCAATGGAAGTTAAATCATTGAGGGCACATCCTTAAAAGAGATATTGGGACCATAAGCCCTTCCTGCCTCTCTCTTTTTTTCCCAGATACCATAAGGAGAATGAATCCTCTGTCACATTCTCCTATTATGATGCTGTGCCTTTTCACAAGCCAAAAAGTGATAGGGTCAATCAACCATGGACAGAAACCTCTAAAACCATCAGCCAAAATAAACCTTTCTTCCTTACAATTAATGTAGGTATTTTTTCAGTCACAGAAGGGATGCACACACTCACATTGCACAGGGTGTCACTTTGTGATAGTGATGTTCCAGCTTTTTATAATCTTACATTACCACTATCACTGATGCAGGTCACCACGGCCTGACTATTGTTATGTGGCATAGAGCTATAGTTTTTCAAGACAACTTGCCAAAGGTTCTGCTTGTGTTTTCAAATATAATTCACAATAAATTTTTAAATATTAAATGGAAAAACTGTAAGGACAGTGTAAACAATAGAGATGGACAAGGTAATTGAAGTCCCTGATAAAATATGAGAATAAGAACCATGACAAGTGATGGTAACTTCTTTAAGAGGTGAAAATGAAAGAGAGTCAGCATAAATACTCATGGGCAGAAAAGTTTTTATTCTGTTTTTTTTCCAAATTTCTTATGTCTTAATAAGATATTGCTGTTCATTCACTTACCTTTCAATCCAGTAAGGCTTTTGTGCCTTCTATACTTTGCAAATATCCTCAGTATTCATTTCCTAGGGCTGCCATAACAAATTATGGGAAGAATCCAGCCTCTTCCTGTGAGCCAGCATCAGTCATAGGCCGCTGAGAGGAGAACAAGAAACCAGCCCCTTCCTTGGTTCCTCCACCTCCAACACCCATAAGTAACCAACTGATTTGGGGAGAGATAGGCTAAGATAACAGCTATTGAAGGTTAAAAAAAACTCAATGCTTATAGTGTTCAGTTTTTTGATTGACTTTGCAGGCCTAAAGCAGACAATCTGATCATCTATTTAGAGGATAACAATATGCAATGTAGCAACTATGGGGGAATCTCATTCTGAAGGTGGTGGTAAGCCATTGTTAATTCCCTATTATCTTGTTTGGAAGTCCTGTAACATTTTCATTGTTTTGTTTTGTTTTGTTTGGTTTGGTTTGTTTTGGTTTTATTCTGTTTTCTTTGATTTTATTATATCTGATGCCATGGGCAGGTATTTCAAAGATAACAAGGTATATTACGGTAGCAATTTTTGATTTCCTATTACCTTGTTTTGAAGTCTTATATCACTTTCATTGTTTTGATTTGATTAGTGGTATTCTATTCTGTTTTGTTCAATTTTATCTCTGGTTGTGTGAGTAGCTATTTTGAAGATAATAAGAGGCATTATGGTAGCCATTGTTGATTTCCTATTATCTGGTTTTGAAATCCTTTGTCACTTTCACTGTTTTGTTTTGAATGGTTTTATTGTTTTATTTTGCTTGGTTTTAATCTCTTTAAAATTAAAAAAAAGAGAGAGAGCACTTCACAAGACCTGGGAACTCCAACCAGAGGCATGCATGGGGCCAGCCTAGACCCGGGCCCCTCCTGCAACTCCTGCTGTCTCTGCAGACTAACTCACAGGACCCAGGAACTCCAGCCAGAGGTGTGCACAGGGCTGGGCCAGAACTGGGCCCCTCCCATATCCCACAGTCCTGACCACCACCTCAGGAACTAGGAACTCCAACCCATGATGTGCACCCCAGTCCCACCACTGCCATTGGGGAACACCCCCACCTCCTGGACCTAACATTGCTCTTGATCTTTGGCTCCCATACCTCCCCCTAGAACTTTGGACTGCAGTGGATTAACCATGCAGTATTGAGAGGAGACTCAGTAAGAAGAACACAGCAGTGAGGTGAGTTTGCCCTTAAAATAGGGATAGAGTTTGCCACCCTCAGTGGGTAAACAGGAGCAACAGAGAAGCCCCCTCCAGAAGTAGGCCCTTGGTAAGCTTGGCAAGAATGTGTGTGAGTCCTTCCTCCACACAGAGAATATCAGGTTGAGTAGTGTGCCAATAAGGCCTCCCCCTCCTGGAGAAAACTAAAAGGGCCCATGAGACACCCAGTGACACAGTAGGGTCCAAGTCAAGACAAACAGGGAGATCTGGTGACTATGAACAACCTGAAGACATAATAACAGCAGGGACCAGGGGTTGATTTCCATCAATACTCTAAGGCTTTCAAGCCTAGGAAAAACATAGGATTCACCCAATAGGCCCTGCAGGGGGAGTTTAGGTGACTGGCCCACCTCTTCACTGTGGGACCCAGCAATTGGACAAACATCAACCTTACAGTAGGACCCCAAGATACACACTACCAACAGTTGACACTAGTGGGACTGAAGGTCCAAATATTAACTCAAAAGGGGAAAATGACAAAACAAAAAAGCAAAATGAAATCTCAAACATCTAGTCCACTAGAAGCAAGTACAGGAGACATTGAAATAGAGGACTTCAAAAGTAACACACCAGAAATCTCTGGAAAGATAGCAAATGAAATTAAAAAAACACCATGAGTTTATAGAGGAAATCAAATTGGCAGTAATCTCTCATGTAAAAACAGAAATTACAATCTTAGTAAAGGTTGCTCAGAGCAACTAGAGAAGAAAGAGATTTAAAAAAACTTAAGGAGCATGGGAAACTGACTGAAACCCTGAGTGAACAATATAGAAAATAAGCAGAATTCATGAAACAAATACAAGAAACAAAAAATTCTATTGAAAGCTGGCAAAACCATTTAAATGAAGTTGAGAATAGAATTTCAGACCTTGAGGACAGGATGACAATAAGCGATCATGAAAGGGTAGAACTTTGAAAAATAACAAAGAAGCATGAAATGACAATCCAGCAGATGCAAGATGATGCCAAGAGAAATAATATAAGATTAATAGGCATTAGTAAAGATGCAGGAGTCAATGCAAATGAGATAACTATTCACAGAAGTAATAGCACAAAATTTCCCAAACATGGGGAAAAAATCTGATATGCAGATGTGAGACATATAGAATACCAAACAATCACAACCAACATAAATCTACAGTCAGACACATAATAATTAAGGTCCTAGACATGCAACATAAAAACAGAATATGAAAAGCTTTTAGAGAAAAGACACAACTTATCTATCAAGGAAAGCCCATTAGAATCATGGCAGACTTTTCAGCACAAACCCGCAAGTCAAGACAAGCTTGGAGTGAGTATTTCAAGTCCTAAAAGAAAACAAATTGCAACCCAGACTTATGAACCCAGCAAAACTTTCATTCAAATTTAATGGAAAAACAAGATACTTCCATGACAGAGAACAACTGAAGAAATTCACATCCACCAAGCCAACCCTAGAAAGAGTACTGAAAGACATATTAGATAGAGATAAAAATGACCACAATCCCCAGAACAACAACAGAAAGAAACCACCAGTAGAACAAGCAATTAAACAAAGGGGAAAAGCAGAAAGCAAACAACTGGAACATAACATGGCAAAATCCAGCCAGTACATATCAGTTACATCCATAAATGTAAATGGCCTCAATTCACCTATCAAAAGAAATAGGTTGACAGAATGGATCAAGAAACATGATCCCACAATATGCTGTGTACAAGAAACAAATCTGACCCAAAAGGAGACTCATAGATTAAAAGTCAAAAGATGGAAAACAGTATTCCATGCAACAGAAAGGCAGAAAAAAGCAGGGTTAACTATTCTATTTGCAGAAATGTAAACTTCAAACCTAAAATCATTAAAAGAGATAAAGAAGGTCACTACATACTTGTTAGTGGAAAAATTCAAGAGGAAGAACTAACAATTATAAATGTACATTCACCAAATACAGAGCACACAACTATATAAGACAAATACTAATGGACATGAAAAACCAAATACACAAGAACACAATTACTACAGGGGACCTTAGTACCACACTGTCACAAAGAGAATGATCACCTACACAAAAAGTCAGCAAAGAAATAACAGAACTGAATCATACCTGTGAGCAATTGGACTTAGTAGATGTTTACAGAGTGTTTCACCCAACCACATCAGAATACACATTCTTCTCAGCTGCACATGGGACATTCTTCAAAATAGACCATATTTTATCCCATAAAACATTCTCAAGTAAATGCAAAGGCATTGAAATTATCCCATGTGTGATATCTAACTGTAGCACACTGAAATTGGAAATTAATGGCAAAAGAAATTGCAAAACCTGCATAAATACATGGAAATAAAATAACCTCTTGAATAACCAATGGGCTACACATGAAATTAAAGAAGAAATAAAGCAATACCTACAATTCAATGAAAATGTAGAAACAACATACTGCAATCTGTGGGATGAAATGAAAGCAGTCTTAAGAGGGAAATATATAGCAATAAATTGTCATATCAAGAAAACAGAACAAGAACAAATGAACAACCTAATGCTTCATCTCAAGCTTATAGAAAAAGAAGAGCAAGTTAAAACCAAAGATCATAGAAGAAAGGAAGTTGTAAAGATTAGAGCAGAAATCAATGCAATTGAAATTAAAAAAATAATACAAAGAATTAATGAATCAAAAAGCTGGTTTTTGAAAGAATAAACAAAATTGACAAACCTCTAGCTAACCTTATAAAGAAAAAGAAAGAAAAAACCCAAATTCATGCAATAAGGACTGAAAAGGGGGAAATTGCTACATATCCCATGGAAATTCAAAAGATTATGAATACCTACTTTGAAAATCTCTACTCACATAGAGTGGAAGACACACAGGAAATGGACAGATTTCTAGAAACATTTGAAGTACCAAAATTCAACCAAGAAGATATAGCAGTTTTGAATAACCCAATATTGGCTAGTAAATTGAAAAGGTAATTAAAAACTTACCAACAAAGAAAAGCCAGGTCCTCACAGATTCATGGCTGAATTATACAAGACATTTAGAGATTTGATGCCAATACTCCTTGAACACTTCAATGAAATTGAAAGGGAAGCAATCCTCCCTAAATCATTCCTGGAGGAAAATATCACTCTGATACTAAAACCAGAGAAAGACCCAACCAAAAAGGAGAACTATAGGCCAATCTTATTAATGAACATTGATGTAGAGATTCTTAATAAAATACTGGCAAATAGAATGCAGCAAATCATCAAGAAGATTATACATCATGACCAAGTGGGATTCATTCCAGGAATGCAGGGATGGTTTAACATATGCAAATCAATAAATGTAATATACCACATCAATAGAGCCAAAAACAAAAACCACATGATCATCTCAATAGATGCAGAAAAAGCTTTTGACAAAATCCAACATATGTTCATGGTAAAAACCCTTCAGAAACTCGGAATACATGTCTATCTCAATCTCATAAAGGCCATTTATGACAAACCAACAGCCAACATTATACTAAATAGACAAAAACTGAAAGCTTTCACACTAAAATCAGGAAGACAAGGATGTCCACTATCACCACTCCTATTCAATATAGTTCTGGAAATACTAGCCAGGGCAATCAGACAAGAGAGAGAAATAAAAGGAATAAAGATAGGAAAGGAAGAATTTAAACTATGACTACTTGTAGATGACATGATACTCTATATAGAAGACCCAAGAAACTCCATTAAAAGACTACTAGATGTAATAATCAAATTCAGCAGTGTAGCTGGATACAAAGTCAGTGCTCAAAAATCAATAGCATTCTTGTACACAAACAAAAAACTCAAGAGCGAAATTATCAAAATATTACCTTTCACAATAGCATGTAAAAAATGTAATATTTAGGAATCAACCTAATTAAGAATGTAAAAGTCCTATATACTGAAAATTATGCTATGCTTAAAAAGAAGATTGAAGAGGATATTAGAAAATGGAAAGATATTCCTTTCTTTTGGCTAGGAAGAACCAACATTGTAAAAATGGCCATACTCCCAAAACTGTTATACAGATTAAATACAATTCCAATCAAAATACCATTGACACACATCACAGATCTAGAGAAAACACTGCTAAAATTCATTTGAAAACAAAACAGACCGAGAAGAGCAGAGGCAATTCTGGGCAACAAAGGCAAGGCAGGAGGCATCTCAATTCCTGATTTGAAAATATAGTACAAAACCACAGTGATAAAATCAGCATAGGACTGGCAAAGAAAGAGACCTGAGGATCAATGGAAAAGATTAGAAGATGTAAACACAGCCACAAAGACCCTCAGGCACCTGACATTTGACAAAGGTGCTAAACATATTCACTGGAAGGATAGCATCTTTAATAAAAGGAGTTGGAAAAATTGGCTTTCCACATGCCAAAGCCTGAAACTAGATCCACACATATCACCATGCACAAAACTAAAGTCTAAATTGATGAAAGATCTAAATATTAAAATAGAAACACTAAATCTGCTGGAAGACAAAGTGTATAGAAGTCTTGGAGACACAGGGGTAGTGAGACAATTCATGAACAAAATGCAAACTGCACAGGAAACACTTCAAAGAATCAACAAATGGGATCTCATATTATTGAAAAGTTTCTGCACTTCAAAAGAAATCACCAACAGAATGAAAAGAAAACCTACAGAATGAGAAAGAATTATAGCCAGCAACTACTCAGATAAAGGACTTATACCCAGAACATGTAAAGAATTGATAAACATCAAGCCCCCCAAATTCAAAGACCCTCTCCAAAAATGGGCATCTGAGAGGAACACACATTTCTCAGATGGAGATATACAAATGGCAAATAAATATATGAAGAAATGTTCACTATCACTGGTCATTCAAGAAATGCAAATTAAAACAGCATTGAGATTTCATCTCACTCTGGAAATAATGGCTGCCATCAAGAAATCAACTGATAACAAATGTTGGCGAGGCTGTGGGGGGAAAAGGAACACTGCTCCATTGTTGGTGGGAGTGTAGACTGGTGCAGCCACTGTGAAAATCCATATGGAGAATTCTTAGAAGACTAGGATTGGAAGCTCTATTCAACCCAGCTATTCCCCTCCTGTGTATTTTCCCAGAAAAACTGAAAAGGTCATGTCACAATAAATTATGTGTACCTATGTTCATAACAGCACAATTTGTAATAGCTAAATCTTGGAAAAAACCAAAATGCCCATCAACTGCAGCATGGATGAAAAAGATGTGGTATTTTTATACAATGGAGTATTACTCAGCTATAAAAAAGAATGATCTTGATGTCTTCATATTGAAATGGAAGTAACTCGAGACTATCTTCATAAGTGCAATAAATAAGAATCATATTTATAAATATCACATTGTGTCTCTAGTGTAAAAGGTAATAAGAACTGTAGGAGTAATAAAACCCAAAATGTGTAATTGCTATTGTAAGAAAGAGAAGAAAAGAAAGTGTTATAAAGGATATAACTGCACATATGTTCAATTGTGTAAGATAGATGACCATATTACTAAGTTTTTGTTGGATCATTGAGCAGAACTGTTTACAGTCTCACTTTTTGAATGTCCACTTTATATGCTTTAATTTTGTAACTTGAATAACTATATTTTGGATAACTATGTAATTTATCAACTAGTGGATTCTTAGTGGGGTTTTTTTTGGAATTATGTATTGTTGCTACCCTTTTTTCTGTTTTGCTTTTTTTTTCTCTTTAAATAAAATTTTAAAAATTAAAAATAAAAAAGGCTAAGACTTTGAAAGTGAATAGCAGTCAGTCTAGTCTCTCATTAGTTGAACTCAAGTAAAAAAATATACACACACCCCCAAAAAACTACCATATGCTGAGAACTTTCCTGAGTACCTCTGAGGTCAGAAGTCCCAGGCTCTAGGAGAGAAAACATTCTTTTCTCTGAATTTCTGGTTGATTGTAGGTTTTTCTCTCTTATAAGAATATTCATTATTTTATTTTAGAGTCACCCTACTCCAAAATGACTTCATCAAGAGAATGTTAGTTTAATTTTATCTGTAAGACCCTTTTTCAAACAATATCCTGTTTTGAGGTCCCAGGGGCAGTATATGGTCATATCTCTGAAGGAGTCATGATTAACCCATATACATTTTTTCCTTTTGATAAGGTATTAGCTTCCCTTACTTTTACATTTGAAAATTATATAACTTTAGATATTGGAGGAAATTCTATACTCATATAAAGTATAATACCATGTGTACCAAGTGCCAAGGATTAAGGGAAGTTAGGTATTTCAAATATTATTTGGGATGCTATATATCAAGGAGAAAATGAGAAGAGAATAATTCCTGAACAATTATCTTGACAATAAACTTTGATTATATGAAGAGGTTGATTATGCTGAGGATGATTATGCTAAGGAGACTGAAAATTATAAAATGTGAAAAAGACTTCACATGTAAAGTAATCTTTCTAAAATTAAAGGGTTTTTTTTTTTTGGCATGTGTGAACAGAGCCAGAAGGATCTAATTGTCTTGATAATAGCCTTACAAGTTGGTGATCTGTGTGTGTGTGTGTGTGTGTGTGTGTCCCCTAGGGGTTGAACCCAAGGCCCCACACATATAAAGCATTCACTCTGCTACTGCACTATAATTCTGTATGGTAAACTAAATTCTCCTTTATATTCTGTGCATACTGGAGACAATCAGAAAAGACAGGTACAAGGGGAAGATCTTGCTAATGGTAATGATATTAACGTTAACCACCTGTCTTCAGTTATTTTCTCTTGGATCATGTATCTCATCTTTGCTGGGTTACAAATTCATGACAAGTAGAACTTAGAATCTAATATCTTTTATCTCCCATTAATATTACTGAGCAAATCCTCATGGGACAGAAATATTTACTTCACTTGAACAATAAGGAAAATAGAATCGACCCATCCAAGATGATTTTTTCTATTGTTAGGAAGAGAACACTATGTCTTCTGATTCACTGAGCTATGAATTCTGGAGAGCCAGAGAAAAGCAAGGAAAAACAGGAGTCTGGCAAGTACACCAACCCCAGGAGAGAAGAGAAACCAAAGGAGAAACCACATTGCCACCCGAACTCTAAAGCACTTTCTGAGCTTCATTTTTCTCATAGATCAAAATCACCTAAAGATCAAACAAAATAATAAAATCAAAGGCCTTCAAAGATTCAAAATAATGAAATCAAAGGTCTTTGGAGAGTAGGAAATGATTTTGTTACCAAGTCAAACCCACTGTAACAAAGAGCTGTAAAGGATCTTAGAAGCAAGCATGTGAGTAGCTGTAATACTTCACCAGCACACCAGCCATTCTTCTCTAATGCATTCTTTCTACTGCCCACTCTTCTGTTTCACTTTCATTTTGAAAATAAATTGTGAAGCTATTGCTTCACTCCCCTGCTCAATCTACGTATCAGAAGGGAAAGAAAAGAAAAAAGAAATAAACCTGAATAGCAGAGAATGGTTTTAAAGGAATTATAAATCAAAATCATTGCTCCAGGTCGTACAGCTGAAGATCAATAATAACACACTTTATTTACAGGTCTGAAAGAGACAGCAGGGAAAAAGAAAATCTATCTCAGCTCTTTATGTGCAGCTGAGCTCTACAAATAACACACCAAAAAATGGAGAAAATACAATGAATTTCTTTGCTCCATTTTCTGTCTTCTTTCTCTGATCATATACTACTAATTCTGCCAAGGCGTTTTGTGGCACACAATAGGAGAAACAGCTTCACAATCGTGTGGCCAATTTTTCCAAGAAAATGCAGAAATACAAAGAGGTTTCTCTCTGAGTACCTTCCAGGTTTTAAAATACCTATAATATATGGATAATGAAGGATTCAGGGCCAATAGTAATTCTAGACACAAAGAGATGGGGAGAGGCCTCAAGAGCTTTACTGTGCATTCGATAGAGGGTTGTCCGTCTGTGATAAAAGCAATAAAATAATCTGATTTAATAATATAATAAAATAATAATAATAAATAATTGTATAACTATTATAATAATATAGCTCTGGTATGCAATGATAGGGAGGGAAAATTATTCCAGGCTATATTCAGTGAATCATAGTAACTCAAATAGCCTTCAGTGAGAATGGAAAATACTTGGCTTTTATTTAAGAGTACCTGAATAGTAAGCAATAGGAACAAAAGAGCAAACTATTTAAGAAAGTGAATGCTATTCTTTGAAAAAGAAAAAAAATTAATAAAAAATTTTCAAAACAAGATAGTAGGAGAGTAACAGTGAGTATACACTGCATATTGTTATCTTCAAAGTAATTGCTCATATTACAAAATATAGGCATGAAAACTTTATTAAATGATATAGGCACAAACCTTTATTTTCAATTAACTAATAGAAATTAGTACTATAACTATCTTCACTATCATATATACATATATATATATTGTTTTTCTTTTTCCTTATTTCTTTTTTCTTTTCCCCCATCCCAGATTCCCTTTTCTATTGAATAGTTCCTTCCCATTTCACAATATCTATTGTACACTTTGGATCTTATTTACTTTTTCAGCTTCTTCCCACTAGGGAAACAATACAATGTTTTCACATGTGAGTCTGATTTAATTCACTTATGAGTGTGGTCTTGAGTTGTATCCATTTACTTATACAAGTCTCAAGTTTATGCTTCTTGATAGCTGAGTAGTAGTCCATTGTACCAAACTACATCTTTTTATCCATTCCTCGGTTGATGGGCATTTGGACTGTTTCAAAGATTTAGCTTACTGATTTTGAAAACATTGGAGAACTGTTTCCCTGGAAAGTGATGATTTCAGTGTTTCCTACCCAGCTCAGAAATTAGGTGAGCCCTCCACCTGCCACCACTGCTAAAAACCTACTATGACAAAATGCACAAGATAATCAACTTAAAAGGAGGCAAAGTTTATATTCGCTCATGTTTTCAAATGTTTCAGTCTATGGTTGGTTGGCCTTATTGCTTTGGGCCTATGGCAGCACAGTACATCATGGTAAGAGCATGTGATACAGGAAGTCCACTCACCTCATGGTATCTGGGAAGGAAAGAAGTGAAGACTGTGATCCTGATATCCCCTATGAGGGCATGCTTCAGTCACCTGTCTTCTTTCTTCAAGTCTCCACATCCTAAATGTCTCACCACTTCCAATAGTGCCGCAAGCTGCTGACCAAGCCTTTAGCATACATTGGGTGTTAGGAAATTTACCTCAATCATAGCTAATATCACGATAACTATCTTTGTGCCTCTTTAAAATTGCATATGTGATATTCTTGCTTTTTCTTAATCTAAGTGAGACAACATTTAATTAACTTCCATGCAACAGTAAATTTTAAAATTATTTTAAAGTTTTAAGATGATCTTGAAAATCTGTTAATATGTAAGATATTTCATTTGCTTTTTTTCTGCTAAAAATAGCTTTTACACATGCTGAACAGAAAAAATTCACATATGTGAAAAATAAATTTTTAAACCTACTGGGTTTTTTTTTGTACCAGGGATTGAATTCATGACCTTGTACTTGCCAGACAGGTGCTTATGCTGCTGTCTAAATCCCCAGACCCTAAACCTGCCTTCTTAAAGATACTTCTGGACTCATAACATACCCAGGAATTATTTGCTAACAACTTAACTCTACTCTGTGACTGAAACAAAACACCACACAACACAATTCTTCAATATCTAGATGTCAGCTGCCAACACCAAACTGTCCAGTAAAAACCTGAAATTAACTGTCTCAACCATTTATGGCAACAACATTAAGGGATATGGAGAACAGAAAAAAACAGAGGATTTAGGATGGAATATTGCTCGCATAGTTAATGTTTTAATTACAGAATATACTAAATAGTATTTTATTACAAAAGGAAAAAAAAGCAAATAATATTAAAGGAGAAAACATTAAGTAGAAGTTATAGAAGTAAATTTTAAGTCTCATACATGAGTAAAGTGTGCAGAGTTATGGATTTTATTTATTAATTATTTTTTTGTCTTTTTAAGGTAGAGTTCCACGATGCATTTCAGGCTGGCCTTGAACTCACTTTGTAGCCCAGGCTGGCTTTGAACTTACGGTGATGATCCACCTATCTCAAACTTCCAAGTTCTGGGATTACAGGTGCCTGCCACCATACCTGGCCTAATAAATATATTTTAAAATAAAAAATAATTCTGAAAAAAAACTTCATTCCTTCTTCTCATCCTTTTCACCTAATTTCTTACCAAGCACAACACTTTATATTTTGCAATAAAATTAGACTTCCAGAAAAATTCCAAAAGTTGTATGAAGAATTCCCTTATATGCTTCACCCAAATTCATCAGATATAAATAAACAGCCACATTTGATTTATCATTTGTTCATTTTTCTTCCTTCTTGGTGCAATGCATAAGAGAGCAGATTGATACCAATTTCTTCTGTTATTGATGATGCTAACTTTAATTGCTCAGTTAAAGCCTTATTTTGCATCTTTCCCCATTTGAAAGCTAATATATTTCCCTTGGTTATAAAGCTTTATTGTAAGGAAATACTTTAGGATTGTGTAAATACAATATAGTCCATGCCATCATTTCCTTCTTGTTTTAATATCTGTTGATGATTCTTCTTGGAGGTGTAGTATCATTTTAGTAGCTGAGAAATGATAATTTCCTAATACTGAAATGTCTTCTACATTTTAGTTGAAATTTAAGGGCAGATAACAATTTCTTCAATATATTCAGTCATTTACTTGTATATTGGGATAGAGTCACTGATTTTATTTTACTTAATGGATTACATTCTTCCTTACCATTATGAATCTTTTGTTGTTGCTTTAATTGTTCCCTATTCAATAAAGGGCAGCTGGTATCCGATAATTTTATATGGAATTGAGGGATATTAAATCAAGCAAATAATTCATTAGAGACAACAAGTTTTTAAAGGAAATATATTGGTAAAGATTTTTGGTAGCATATATAAAACGTGCTACAATTTGAATCTTAAATGTCTCCCAAAGACCCATACATTCAAGGCTAGTTTCCAGTCACTAGGAAGTAGTGCAAACTTTGAAGTGCAATCTAATAGAAAGCTTTCTGGTCACTTGGGGTATGCCCTTGAAGGGGATATTTGGACTTCAGGCTTCACTCTTCTCATTTTTTATGAAGGTAGAAACTTTGTTCCACCACATGCTCTGTGTCATGAAGTATGACCTTGCTATAGGCTCAGAAGAAATGGAGTCTAGTGATCATGATCTGGAAACTCCAAAGCTGTGATCCACAGCAACACTGTTCACTTCAAAAGTTCACTTATCTTAGGTATTTGTTATAATAGCCAATGATAAAAAGGAGGTTTCTGGGAGGCAGTGGACTAAAGGCAACCTTGTTATTTAATGGTAATGAATTTGGTTGTACTTTCTCCATGTCCTAATATTTTCATGAGGCTGAGCTTTAAAATGATAAACTGGTTTATTTGGGTGAGGAAATCTCCAGATACAATAGCATACAAAGTAGCATGGCATTACTGGCTGCTTTTAGCCAAATTTGTTGTGATGATTGATAGCGAAAAAGAGCATAATAGAAAGATTTGGAAATTTTGCAGTTTGGCTAAGAAAGAAACTTAGTTTTTTGTTTTTGTTTTTTGTTTGTTTGTTGGTTTGTTTGTTTTACAACCACATGCTTGTAAAGCAAGCGCTTATGCCATTGAGCTAAATACCTGGCCTAAAAGAAACTTGTTGAAAGTGGCTGCCAAGGAGGGTGAGCTAATGAGCCTAGGTACCTGTGTAGGACATGCTTGAGGGCATATCAGCAGTCCCAGCACTTAGCCCCTGACAGAGCTGTGAAAGTGGAGATGAAGCTGCAGTAAACACTTTCAGAAGATAGAGCTGCCAGGAATGTGTAATAACTGCATACAGGAGCTGTAGACAGTGAGCAGAACCAACCAGGGCAGTGGCTATGTGGTCCAGAGGGACCAGGCTGCCCAGGCCCACGGGCCCACAGTGTGCCTTAGATGCTAAACATGAGGCAGTAGGATTTAATATTTTATCTGCTAGGTTTCAGTTTTGCTTTACCTACTTTTTCTTTATCCCTTCATTCTTTGGTTTTGGAATATGAATGTCTATCCTGTGCCATTGTGTCTTTGAGGTCTGTAACTTCGCTTTTCTTTTTAATGAGGCTCTCTGCTAAGACTCTGGCTTTGCTCTTGAAGGGGACATTGGGAATCTCAGGGATGGGCTGCATGCACTTTGTGATGTGAGATGTATATAAGCCTTTAGAGGAGGGGCAGGGGCAGAATGCTCTAGTTTCAATCTTAAATGTCTCCAAAGGACTATGTATTAAAGACTTGGTCCCCAGCTTGATTGAGGAGTGGTAGAAACTTTAAGCGATAGTGTATAGGACAAGGCCTTCCAGTCACTGAGGGCATTCTTTTGAAGGATATCTTGGGACAGTAACTTCTTCTTTCCTCTCTCTTTCTCATGTTCTACCCATGAAGGGAACATTTTGCTCCAGCACACACTTTGAAATGAAATGCAGTATGTATTATTATATTTAAACTAATCATAACAATATACTAAAGAGGTTATAGGATATGCATATTTTAAATGAGCACTTGTCTAGAAAACTGAAGATGTCTTTAAAACAAATTATAAAATATTATACATTACACACCTCACCAGAAAACTCATAAAGTCAGTGAAAACTCAGCATAGAAAGCTGGTACAGTCAAACTTTCTGAAAGGAAAAAGAACCATTTGCTTTATTATATTTATTAACAGAGCATGTCCACAAAAAGACTATGCAAGAGAAGAAGAAAGTGAATAAGCCAAAGGGATTCCAAAGTCAAAGCAAGTAGGATTTATTTTCTTTTCACCTATAAGGCTAAAAATCATTTAGGCTATCAGTGAAAATCCTGATTTTAATATGATATAAAAGAAAATGAGGCAAAAGCTAATTATAATTACTTGCTTTGAATGTTACTAAAAATAATAATAAAAGAAAATTCTCATTCATAAAACTGCCTTTGAAGCAAATTGTGAAATAAAGTAATTGCTCAGGATGCTGTCAAAGAAGTCTCCAAAAAAACCAAATTCGAATAGTTAGAAAAATAATGTTATACAGACAAAGTTTTATAAAAGTGTTCAGTAGTGAAAATATGGAACTAGAAAATTAATATTAGATTTATCTATAAAACGAGATCTAAAAGCAGCTGGACACCTGTGAGTCTCCTAACAATGGCAGGACTAGAACTAAACTGTCAGAATGATGTAGCTTATCTCTCCAAAGTCAAGTGTTACCAATGGGGTGGTCTGAGGCATTAACTGGTGATTCAGTCCTAAGAGCTCCTCCCTCAGTAGCAGGATGAGGCCCCTCTAAAGAAGCTTTGCTCACCCTTTAGTTAATGTGAGTTTCTGTCTTCTTCCAAGTGAGTGTACAGTTGGAAGCCACTCGCAAGATGCTGCCTACACTTAGGTCTGGAATGGCCGAGCAAAGGCCTTCTGTTAATGGCTTCATACTTCACTTGTTACTATACAGAAGTAGAGGAAACCAGGAGGTAAAGTCTAGTGAGAGGGAGGCTTTCAGATAATTGTGGATGTTGTCCTTGAAGAGGACTGTGGGACTCTGCTACTCTTTTTTTCATCCAAGCCATGAAGTTACAGTTCTGCTCACTGCACATGATACGCTGGCTCCGCAAAAGATGTAAAAAAAAAAAAATGTGGTGTGTCTGCTGAGTCATGTTTGCTTAAAACTGTAAGCCAAAATAACCCTTGTCTTTATAATCTGATGCAGAAAATAATAATATTAACATACAACATATTACACAAGGTGTAATATTAACATATACACCTTTTGTACTGGAGTTGAAGATTTGGCACAGTACCAGACCACTTGTTTATATTTATTACCCAGAAATGGGTCAATCAACATTATTCTCTACTTTTTTTTATCTAAATTAACTCTTTACATGTGAAAAAGAGACATGTTGAAACAGGAAAATGTGACTCAAATGCAGGAATTAAAGTTCTCCATCAACTATATAGAACATTCATTTGAGAGTTTGAGACAACCCAGACACAACAGAACAGATGAGATCAAAGAAGTGGGTAGATCTTGGCCTTGTTCTTATGTAGCTTACAATATCCTAGGAGAGATAATCCCAAAGCAATCTTTGGTTTACATGAAAAGGCAAAATTATGCTCAAGATCACAGGTACTCAAACCACCAAATGTCATCTTCCACTAACATATTGCCAGAAGTAAAAGTCCAAACATATGGGAACAAATAAAAGATACAAACTACGAGTGTTTAAATTAGCACTGAGTGGCAAAAAAAAAAAAAAAAATTGACTCTAAAAGAAACAGAAAATTGATTCCTGTTCAACTTTGAATTGTTTCAGTCCAGTTACTACATCTAAGAGGCACTTCATACCAATTCCAAGAATGTTGTAAATACAGATATAGCAGAATACTTTATGCAATGCTTGTCTCTGACCTTAGGAGAAATGGAATTAGTGCATAAAGTTTATAGAAAAAACACTAAGGAAATGCAAAGTATAGAAAGAGCTATCTTACAGTGATGACTGCATACTTTAGTCTTAGGGAGGCAGATGTTGCTTGTTTCTGCCTTCCTTAGAATAGCTGCTGCGCTACAATTATGAGAGAGTCTGGAGGTTGAACATGATTCTTTATGTTAAAGCATCAATGTCTTTGGCTAAAACATTCATTAAACAAATGGTAAAACTAAACATAATTCATTGAAATTCAATGCTGTCTTACAAATTTGCTTTCTCAAATATATAGCTAAAGCATTTTCAAACACATTGTCTTTATTTCTTATTGTCATGGTCTTTACAGATAACTTAAAAGGTTTTTACAAGTCTTTTAAAAATTGTAGATGTTTTTCCATGGATAAATCTTTTTTTTTATGACATTGAGCAGGTTCTTTCTAAAGATTTTATTTTTGTTCCAACCATTAACATTGTTTTCAAAATCATGTCAAAATTTATGTGGTAATAATCTGAATAACCTAGAAAAAAACAGACAAATTCCTGGGCACATACAGCCTATGAAGATTGCATCATAATGAAACAATAAATCTGATTAAATCAATAGTAAGTAAGGAGATCAAATCAGCAATAAAAGGTATTCCATTATAGAAAAATCTAGGTTCTGATGCTAAGTTATAAAAAATATTTAAAGAATAACTCATACTAACTTTTCTCAAATCATTAAAAATCTGAAGAGGACAGAACATTTCTAAACTCCCTCTACCAAGTCAGCATTACTCTGATACCAAAACCAGAAGTACAGAGAAAGAGAAAGAGAGAAAGAGAACCACTGACCAATATCTCTGATGAACATGATATTTAAAGTCTCAACAAGATATTTGCAAATCAAATTCAATAGCACATACCAAAGGAAAAAAAAATCATGGCCAAGTGAAAATTTCAGAGAGAAAAGTAAACATTAAACCAAAATTACTGCATGAGTGACTAATTACAAACATCAAGAAATAAAACAAAAGCAGTTAAAACATTTTAGAGAATATAAATAAAAAGAATCCAAAAATTTAGAAAAAATTATAAATGAAAATAAAAATGTAAACCTAATTATACTATAACTATGTTTTATAAAATAAAGCATTGCCAAACACAACAGAAAACATATTTCAAAGTATAAAAATACATTTTGCAAAAATAAAAGTCTTAAATATGCAGATAAAAAGGGACTTCCAGACTAAGAAAATAATGACCCAGAAGGATTGGTGCCCAGCTATGTCCTTATTGTTGTTCAATTCAAAGGAAAAACTTCTCAGGCCATCTGGGAGGAAGACTGGAAAATTGCTCACAAGGTAGAGAAAATCAAACAGACTTATGATTTCTTCATGGCATACAGAATCCAAAGAAAACAAAAATATTCTGTGTCAAGACAAAGAAAAGTTGACCCAAAATCTTTATAACTAGTCATTTAGAAATGGGCTAAGGGCAGATGTTCTCAAATAAGAAAGTTTTCAGGAAGCATATTAAGCATAATTCAGACTTTCAAAAAACATCTGTAATGGAATTGAACCAACCGAAAAATGAAAGAAGAAATCATGCTAAAAGAAAATGGAAAACATTGAATTTTTATTTTTAAATAACTCTACTGAAAATAATATGGTTAAGAATTTAGTAAAAGTTTTGAAAATATAAAAATATAATAATCAAATTTCAAAGATAGGGAAAGAATGAACGTGTAAATCATGAAAATGCCTTACTATTTTTCATCTGTGTTTATCTTTAAGAATCTAATAGAAAACATTAAAATTGAATAATTAAGAGAAAAATCGTATGCATTATTTAGAACTATAATTAAATGACATGAAAGAATAAGTCATTATGCACACCAGAATTAGAAAAGGAAACTGAAAGATACAGCTTAATAATTTTCTCATTATTCCCAAAAGGGAGGCAGTACAGTCCATCTACAGTCAGTGAAGCAATAAAAGAAGTTAGGCATTTTGAAAATGGCATAAAGGCCTCCTCTGGAAGAATTGAAAGCAAATTATACACTTTTCAAATTACCACAGGAAAACCATTCATGCAACTACAATACCACAAATTAAGCAATTAAGGTAATGTTCAGACCAGTACATAGAGTTTTCTGGAAAGAATAAAAAGAAGTTATTAATAGTGGTTTTCTTTGAAAAGCATATTATGGAAAGTAAGTGGAAGGGCAAAGTGTAAAGTCTTATAGATTTAGTTCAAAATTTCCAACTATTTTATATTTTATCTACTTTAACACATTTTATTAAATAGTATATACTAATCATAAGAAAATAGTTATTGGGGTATGGTGATTTGAAAAACTCACCAACCTTCATATTACACCGCATACTTAAAATCTGCACAATCCTAAATTGTAATGCTCACAATCTATGTAAAACTTACTAATAATCCTTACATACAATTATAGTTTATCACAGATCACATGGGCAATGAAAAGGAGAATGGGAAAAGTCCAAATATGACAAGTATTTTACTACCTATACTGTTTTGCTTTACTCTTTTCTTCTTTTTTAAAATCACTGTTTTCTTTATTAGAAATGAAAGCAAATATATTTTTAAAAGGTTAGAGAAACTGAGATTATTTTCATTCACTATTTATACCAGAACAATTCCCTTCATAAAGTGAGATTTAAAAGAAGCTAGGTACACAAAGCAAAGCAGAAGATGAAAAATTGTTTGAAGACAGGAAAGGAAATTTTTACCACATTTATAGAAACAGTCAGTGACAGAAAGAGAGCTAATTCTTATATTAAATTAAAAAAACATAACAGGGGATGTTTGCAGGAAAATTCTGTGATAAATTTCAAGATTACATAATGGGTGTGAGTAGAAAAGATTTCATGTAGAGAGATGACACTGTCAACATAAAAATTCGTTGGTCAATATTTCTGTTAATCAAATACAAATGTATTAACTGAGGATTTATTACAGTCCTAAACCATGTTTGATACTTAATAAGGATCCAAAATTTATTTCAGATGTGACTGTATACATTCTGAAATCAGTTCCTAATGCAGTGAGGATAAGTGAATGCATGAACAAGTCCTGCAAAATTGATTGTCATCTAAGTTTATCTTCCCTGAAATAATATTGTTTCTATAGCTCAAAATGGCACAAAATAAATATTACCAATGTAGAAATCCATAGTACTATTTGAACTGTCCAGGAAATAAAACAAGTTTTGGCCAAAGACAAGAGCAGTATGGCCAAGTTGTCAGATCCTATTTATGGAAGATGGTCACCAGGATTTCTTAGCCTTAACATTGTGTAAAATAATCTAATTAATTTGGATCCCAATTCCCTGAGTTGTTTTTTTTGGGGGGGGGGGGTTGTTTTGTTTTGTTTTTGGTTCTTTTTTTTTTTTTGTATTGCAGATCAAACTCACGACCTGGCGCTTGCCATTGAGCTGAATCACCAGCCCCACTGAGCTTATCTTTAATTATTACTTGGCTTACCATCTAATTTTTCAGTGAAAGAATTTATTAGAAAACATATGTTAGCCTTTATAATCTTCCTGTATCTACACTAGCCAAATAAAAATTATCTATCTTCTTATTCCTACCTTTCTGGGACTCCAACCCTATGTTGGTTTGACCATTTTGAAATGTTTCTCACAGGTCACTGAGGGTTTGTTCATTCCTTTTTGACTATTTTTTTTCTTTTCATAGTTTAAATCATTCTATTGCTATATGTTCAACTCTTTTGGATCTTTATTTTATAATCTCTTAACTGCTGTGGCTCTTATTCAGTCAACTTTCAAGATAAATTATTTGTCATGTATATAAATTCTAGCTTACATGTTTTATTGTATCTTCTATCCCTCATCTCATGTAAACTTGAACACATTATTTGTTCCTATTGTTTATAATCTCACATTCCCACATATAATGTAAGTTTTGTGAAGTAAGAAATTTCTGTTTGGCTGATGGATTTATCTCAAACACGGTGCATGGTTGATATTTAACTTTTAGAATTTTAGTCTCTCTACAATTATTACCACATTGCCTTTTATACAAGATGAACAAACTAAATATAAGTAAATTTTAATTTTAATTTATTCTGGGTCCCAGCTTCCAACACTGGTCATTTTAACAATGTAGCTAATAAATTAAAAACAAACAATTACCAAAAAAAGAACAAAACCCAAAAAACAAAAACCTTTCCTCCCTTCATTCCAAATCATTTTAGTTTTTCATTTCATCTGTATTAAATCTCTTGCTTATTTTCTATACAGCAAGTTTTTCCTATTCCCAATTCTTCCTCTTCTCTCCACTATTCTAGAAACCCTTTTAACGCATTTCATTTTTATAAATTTATTTTTATGTATTTCTTTTTATTACATGTGATGTTGCTTTGGGTATCTTTATTTTCATCTTATGTTCTGTACTCAAACAACTTACTCTGTTTTCTTTGTTTCACTACATTTTGTTTTTAATGTCTACCCATGTTGGTATGTATACTAGCAGTTGATGTAATCACTGCATTTTTCCCTTGACCTATTTGTTTTTTAACCAGTGAAGGTGAATAATAATAACTTTTCCACTTGTTTTTCCATATGATTATGAAGATGCCCTACCAAATATATATGAAAATGTTTATAAATTATTAAAGAGCTTGCTGCACATATAAAGCAGTAAAGTGCACACCACTGTAATAGTAAAGAAGATAACACATTTTAATATGCAGGAGGCAAAGGGCAATGATTGGCATTATCATTTTCAAAAAGATCTTGAGCTTTGCTTATCCTGAAATTTATAGGGAGCTGTCCATATCCTACAGATTGACACAAAAGTACTATGAACCAGACTGCAAATGTACCTGCTCAAATTGTCTTTCTGATAAACAGAATACTAGTGGCCATCATCATTTGCAGTATAAGTTGAATTAATGACCCTAATTCTACTTTTAACATTCACTCAGATCAAAGAGATTTAGATAATCAGCTGGTGAGTGAAAGATTTAAGGAAGACTGAGCTTGTTTACTCAAAAATAATGAGTACATGATTCTTTTCCAAACTGATTAGGCCTATTTCAACTTTGAACATTACTAATATTTATGTTAAATTATTGTGGTATCTAAAACACATTTTCACTTTCTTATTTAATATCCTAAAACAGTGAGATAGCTTTGATACTTAAAGAAGAACATATTAAATATATTTATAATTTATAAAATAACCAAGTGAATAATCTTATAACTAACATGCAAATTTTTGTACACTGAGTTAGTACTTTGAAGATAATGATACACTATAAACTACTGTACTTGTTATTCTCTTATTATTTTGTGTTACTTTTTCATAAAATATAACAAGAAAGAATATTGCACATTTCACAGAGGCTATGTGTCTCTTGCCTGACATTCCTTTCCTAACGTCTTATCACTTAGGAGATTATTTCTTTACTTTCTTTTTTGTTTTTAATTTCACCAATTCTATATTTACTATAGTACAATATATTTTAATGTTTGAGCTTATAACAGAATAATCCTGTCTGTATTTTTGAGTACTAGCTCCTCCTTTCTCTAAGGTATAAGAATTTTCAGAATCATTTATGACATTTCACTTATATCATTGTTCTGTAACCTCTATGTGTATGAATGAATTCTAATTTACTGGGTATTCTGTTGAGAGAAGTTGTATTTTGTTCTTAGCCTTGACTGTTATGAAAAATGCCACTGCATATTATCTGTGACTTTCCTGGTACCCGTGGGAGAGTTTCTAGGCTATGTTCCAAGGTCT
This sequence comes from Hydrochoerus hydrochaeris, assembly GCA_004027455.1. Classification (NCBI taxonomy): domain Eukaryota; kingdom Metazoa; phylum Chordata; class Mammalia; order Rodentia; family Hydrochaeridae; genus Hydrochoerus; species Hydrochoerus hydrochaeris. The sequence goes on along the minus strand of PVLA01002211.1, from coordinate 102,542 downwards.
TGAATTCTAGGACATAGTATATGTGCATCAACAACTTTAATAAATACTGGCAGGCAATTTTCCAAATTGTTTGAGTTATCAGACCCAGGTTCACCTCCTTGTCACACATCAGGCTAAATAATTTGAGACACTAGGTGTTGAGCAAGGGAGGCCAAGTTCTCTGAAAAGTTGTCTAGTCAAGAAGATGGAGGACTCTTTATTACAAGTCTATCTTGCTGGGAAGCTGACTTAGGAATGCTTTATAAAGGCAGGTAATGTGCATTCCCAGAATGGGGTGATTTCTCATAGCAACTGAAAGTTGATCTCAACGGGTATTGCTTTTTCACAGCAAGTGCAAATCTGATATTAATTTCATAGTTACAAGATGCTTTTTAGTCCAGCTAATTTCAGAAACAGTTACTAATTCCTTGGTCTAGTCTTGTCATTGATTAGTTTCCCTACATGCAGTTTACAATACTATACAATGGATAATTATAATCAGCTGCCTGAGGCCTGCATATGGATTGCCAAATTCACAGGAATAAAGAAAATATACTTTGCCTAATTACTGTGAAAGATAAAGATCAGGAAGAGAGTCAAATGAGATCTGGTCCAAGTCTCAGCTTCATTTGTACCAGTTTACCATCCCCACGAGCAATGTATGAGAATCCTTTCTGCTGCACAAACTCACTTGCTCTGCATATGAGTTTGTCATGCAACTCCTAGAACTGGGCTGTTGTTTCCTCTTGTAGAACCATGTTTCCAGTTTTGCTGACTACAGTGCCTCTACAGAACATCTCTTGCAAATCACAAGCTGTTCTTCTTCCTAAGGTACCACTCTCAGAGTGCTGTTTCCACCTATTCTCTGCCAACTGGCAATAGTGTATGTAGTAAACGAACATGTTACAGCAGAGTTTTTTGACAGTACAGTACAGTACAGTACAGAAATCAGTACCACTGATTTCTATCATATGATAATTCTTTATTATAAAGGAAGGTTCTGTGCACTGTGGGATGGATAGAAACATGCCTGGCTCTGCCTACTAGGCAACGGCAGCACGTCTTCCTTCAATTGTAAAGACCAGAAATTTACCCCTAGGCATCAATAAATGTTTCTATAACTGCAAAACTGACTTCAGCTGAGAAGCACAGTGTGTTAGTAACACCCCACATCCTGATTAGAGAATACAGTCTAAAATAATAGCAGTCAGTGATTTGAAAGAAATGACAGCCATTAAAGACAAACAAACAAAATTCTTCTTACACACAAACTTGACACTCTGAAAAATGTTCTATACTTAAAAACTAAATGCTACAGAAAATGAAAAATAATTTCAGGAAGTTGTATAGCAAATAAAATTGATAAGGATACTAAAATAATCATATACTGTGGTCAAGAAGAATTTACTTCAGGAACACAAGTCTGATTCAGGATTTGAGAATCAATGTAACCCACCATATTAATGGATAGAGAAGAAAACAAATGAACATCTCAGTCTATGAATTAAAAAAAGCACTTTCAAAATTCAATGTCCATTCATGATGGAAACTCATAGACAAATACATATAAAGCAAAAATTCTCAAATTGACAAAGAACATTGACAAAGAAAATTGTGGCTAATATTACATCTATTAAAAGAAACGAGCCAAAAAAAGATTTGTACGTTCATCTGTAATCAAAACCAGAGATGGCCAGAGAGCCCAGTTCAGCATTATAAGCTGTGACCCTTCATGTGTTGAAGGCAGGAAAAAAGGGAGAAATTACTTAATTGGCAAAACTAACCATTTGTCTTATTTGAGTATTATCTGATGGGAGGTCTCTAGTTTTGGATGGAAATTTGATGGTTGAAGTGGATTTATGCAGTGTCTATCATGACCCCATACTGCCATAGACCTTACTGAAATTTCTTCACATAAACAGGCTAAAAGAGCTAGTACAAAAAAGAAGTTGTTTGTATAACTAGATTTTATTTTAACTATTATCTATGAAGTGTGTTTTATGACTATTCAGATAATGATGATGATAAAACACTAGTAGTTTTGGAAATCATAGCATATTTCAATTCATTCTCATTATAGTTATATTTTTGATTCTTTGGGAAAGCAACACCAAAAATAGTTAACTAACATTGAGTTTAAAAGAATGGAATTGTAGCCTCCATTTTATGAGACATTATCTGAGATATGATGACATTTTAACTTTATTTTTCAACCTTTCATCAATAAATATATTTGTTTCAGGTTTGTTCAGGGTTAGCAAAACTGAATCTCAGGCTGAACAATTCCAACTCTGATAGAAAAATTCTAACTGGAAGGTCCAGTTCCTTAGGATTCCATCCCAAATATGTGTTGTTTTTCATTATAATTTATAATATTACTCATTTTCTCTTAAGAATTCTTTTCTATTTAGTTAACATTCCTGCTTATAGTACTCATCCTATGCTCAAACATCTTATGTAAATTAAGAAAAGAGTACTAGAATACAATCAAGGATTAGTCTGTGCTAGCATCTTGAATGAATTATACACTGTAAGGTTCGTATACGTTGTGTCAACTTAAGAAGTTTAGAAGTTTAACTAAGTGACTCACAAGGAGGCTAGCCAGGGTCCTCACTTTGTAAACATCCTCACCCTGTGTAAGAGGAGGGCACAGAGATGGAGTGCTGCTCCTGCCCTAGTGGGAGAAGTCTGCTTACAACATAAGGAAGAAAAAAAGGCTTGCTCTCCACTCTTTTGCTTCTTGATGCTTTTGCTGTCTTCTACCACCTTGAAGGACTGTCCCTCTGCCAGGCTACCATGGCTTGGAAACAGCTGATGATGGAATGAAACCTCTATAAAATGAGCTAAATAAATCTTTCCTCCTCTAACTCTGGATGTCAGGTATTTTGTTTCAGCAACAAGAGAAAAGTAACCAAGATAAAATTTGGTATAATGGGATAGTCTCTGTGATTAAACCTGCCCACTTGGTTCAAGAGACTTTGAGAATGGTTTGAGAAGAGTTTAGAAATGAGAGAAAAGATATCCAATTCGTTCAATTTCCTTTTTCACAAAATTACATATGCAGCATTTATTTTCTGTTATCTTGATTTTCTCATAACTCCCTATCTTTTAAAAGTTCTGGCAATTGAATAACTCTCAGATACTTTGCAATGACTTCTTTGTCTCAATATCAAAATCTAAGAAGTATGTGCAGGTTTCATCTATTTTCTGAAAAAGTCATAAAATAGCAAAAGATTTTTAATTATCAATACATAGAACAGTAATAATGAGAAATGAAATACTATATATATATATATATTTGGGTGCCTTTTATTTGGCTCTGAATTTTTTTTGTGCCTTAGAAAAATAGAGACATTTTCTACAATTTATATAATCAAAGTATAGCTATGATATGACAAAAAAATAGATTGATCCAACTGCTAATTTCTTAGTTCTTTGTAAAAAAAGAATTGTGCTAATATTGTTTTGACCATATTTCATGCTTATGTAAGACATAACCTAAGTAACTACTCTATAGCAATATGCAATATATTAAATATTGTTACTCCTCCATTATCTTGTTTTGAAATTCTGTTTTATTTTTATCTTCTTTTTATAATAAAAATATTAAAAAGTATTGTCTAACATATATATAAATTACAAGTGTGTTAATTTAATTATTAAAGTTTACACTTACAAGAATAAGTTGATGCACTTAAAGATATCTTGCTCTTCACAAGACTTTTCATAAGAAATTGAACCCCCTCAAAAGTAGATTAAATTTCATAAGAAATTGAACCCCCTCAAAAGTAGATTAAAACAATTGAAAACATTTTATCATTTTCAGTGATATTACATTAAAATGAATAAAGTTCCATTAATTATTACTCCTGAAATTTGGCAAATTGTTGCACATAGTTTTCATTTTCAGAGTGGAGAACTGAAAAATAAATTTAAAACTCTTTGCTGTCAAATAGAAGTTATGTCATTTTCATCTTAACAAAAAATAATAACTATGCTGTCATCAATTAACTTTCCTACAAGCTTCTCAGAATCATAGGTTATTTAAATACTTTTTAAATTCATAATTTGTTTGCTTTATTTTTCCTATTATCAATTATAGAAACACAAAGGGAGACTCCAAAATTTTAAGTATTACTCTTTGGAGCACTGTTGATAAATGTGAGTAAATTTACATGTAATATATTTAAAAGTAGTAGATATTAGAATCTTCTTGAAGAGTGATCTAAAATATTTTCTCCCTTTCTCCCTTTGAAATAACCAACTATCATATTTCTTGTAGAGATATTTAAACTTATTAATTTAGTTTGATATAACAAGTTCATGCTTTTACATTTTCTCTTATTTTGTCTAATAAACAGAAAAGGCAATGGTACATTTTTGATGTTTTAACATTTAATCTTCTCTTTTAAAAAAACTGCCCTGATTGGGAATATAGGTTGGGAATGTCAACAGTAGCAGAGTAAATGTTTAGTATATACAAGGTCCTAAAACACAGCACAAAACTTAAGCAAAATAAATTTTAAAAGCAGACTTTTTGCTGAGGATGTACAATATGATATAAAATGATCATTAAGAAACAAATTTGCCTCTTTATGTTCAATATCTTAATACAGTTAAATGAATCAGTGTTAATGGTGACATCTCCATCACTGCTACTAAATGATTTTCCTTGTCATAATACCATATAATCACCCAATTCACAGTAACCTAGAGTCCAGCTCTACCCAGGGCCCGAGCATAGACCATCAGGGACAATGATTAGAGGCTTCCAAGCTCTGCTGATGTTCTCTGATGATAAGGTCTCATAAATGTCATATATATTTCTCATTACTATATAGATTTCTTACATAATTTACAACATAAATATACTGCTCTATGCTTGTGGCTCTACTATTAAATACATCAGTTTTAAAAAGAGCAATTATGGAATCATGCCTAACTTTGTGATTGCTTTCCATTAGACACTTTCCATCCAAAGTACAGCAGTGATTTCTCATTCTATAGTCTAACTTAAGAAGCAGCATGATACAAGAATATGTTCTTTAAAAGGTTTGCATTTATCATAGCACAATATCTCAAAATCTATCACTTGCTTTCAAAATAAATAGCACCAGAGAAAAAGAAAAAAAATAGTTCTTTAAAACTAAATTTCCTTCACTAGTGCACTCCAAGGGTGCACACTTCCAGTCCTTTGTAAATTTACTCCTGAGCCTCTATCTGAAGATCTTTACTTCCTGCCACCTTCCTAATGTTTATGGCCAGTGGCTGTTTTAAACAGATACAGTCAGTTACTTCTGCCCTATCATCTCAGCTACCCAACCATTAACTCTTGCTGTGAAGAACAAGAGCATCCTTGCTCTCACCTGGTGAAGAATTTCCTCTCATATACAGAAAGAAAACTGAGTATGCTGCACAGTTAAATGACCTCTGAGTTCAAATGGAGTTATAGCTCACTCCTGACTGTCAATGCCTCACTTGAGCAGAAAACGCAGGGCTTGTACTGCGTGCAGAACGGGCTGTGCACACCTCAACTGGCAAGCAGGCAACTAAGCACAGTGTTTTAGTGCCTTCTGGTGTTGGTGCCTAGAAACGCAGTTGGCATAATTTACACCATGTTTAGCATGCAACATGCACTGATCTTTCTCATATTTGCAAAGAATTTTCTATCATAATTGACCAAGGTTAATTAATGTGAAAACACATGTATTTATCATTAAAAAAAATGAAATCTCAACAATAGCTTTGTAGGCTCTGCACCATTTTATTTTCAATGTGCCTAGTGTTTCTGTGGGGAAAAGATTTTGAACAAATGCAATGTAGAGCATACTATCTCTAAAACTGTGCTAGATAAATAAGCATAGAGAAAATGTCCAATTTATTTGAGAATTTTTTACATTTTAGTTGTTTGTAGAAACATTAACCACATACAATCAAGAGACTGAAGTGACCAGAACTATTTTGCAGATTTAAAAAAAAATTTTCCCCATGGTATAGCTCCTGTTTCACAGATAGAAAAAAGACTTTCAGAAAATCTGCTTTAAAATTCAACCACTAAAATAAAAACAAAATGAAAGTAGTTTGATTTGTTTATTCACAGAGATGTTAACTGCCTTAATGAACATTTTTATGCTATGAAAAGAGATTTGGAGAAACAACCAAAATCAGGCTAATAACGCTAGAGCTAAACATGTTGAACTTACATAAAAGCAAAAAGTAAACACATTATAATACAGTGAGGATCCATTTAGCAAATGAGTTTTTCCAATGAGGTAAGGAGTGGTGCTATCAAACCTCTCTACAAGGGGGTCAATTATGCACCTTCTTGAGTCTCTTTAGGATCATACTTGTGTAAAAAAAAAAAAAAAGTCCTGCCCAGGAAAAACAAACAAATCACCAGTAAGCCAAGTGTTCTGGAAAGATACTTTAAAACATGTAAAATGCTCAATAATATAAAATTTATCCAAACCAACATGCTACAGGGAAAAAACAACTAAAAGTAACAGCAGTCTAGAATCTGATCATTAGTAAGTTTGAGAAAATAGGTTATTTTAATCTCCCTAAACATTATATCCTATTTCACAATGCAATAACTTATTTTTACCATGTAAAATAGGCACAGCAATGATTATATACTCATCACCGTGCTAAGAAAGATCATATTTAACTTTCTCTGATGTGCAATTTGAATTTAAATTGAAAATGTAAATTCAAAGGTTAGAAAATAAAAGCTTCTTGATTTGGGACCTAAAATGTCACATTTGTTTAGTTTTTAATCAAGAAGAGAGCAAAGAAATTACTAGTTCTTTATTCATATTTACTTTTACAACACCACTATTTTCTTAAAGTAATTGTGCTTTAAATTTACATTCCCACTCAGGGATGATGACTGAATACATGGGGAGCCTTACCCTGCACCATGGCAGAAGGGACAAAGTCATTGGATCCCTGAGCAGGACCCTGTCCTATGCTCTAAGTCCATTTGCAACACTGTATCTCTTTCCAGAATCCAATATTCCTTTCCTTCCTGGTCACCAGGGCCTTGCAGGCATCCACTCAGAAGACAATAGTTGCTGACTGGTGGGTTTCTCTGTTAGTACTCTTAGAGCCTTGCGACCCTTCATGACTCAACTATCTTTCAGTCATATCTTCATGTTGGCTTCCATCCTGCCCGTGCACTTTGGTCTCTGCCCTGAAGTCACCCTTTTGAATTCTACAGAAACTCTCTAGGAGACCTGCAGGCTCCAAATTCAGACCTCTTTTCCTTTCTCATTAGAAATTTCTAAGTCCCCTGTAGGCCACATGAAAACTTTAGAAGAATAAGCGTAAAAGAACACTATTTCTACTTGTTTTTGTTTTTTATCTGAATATATGACCACCACTTTCACTACTGTGACTGCCCTTTTAAGCAGGATCCTCTCCCCAGGTTCCCGAACGTCAACCTAAGTACAACCCCTGTGTAGGCTGTCTGAATTTTCTTCACCTTCCTTCTTTCCTATGAGTGATTTCTACATTCTCCATCTCAGTGATAGTAACTTCTCTTATATTAAAATCTCTTCCTGGGAGAAGACAAGATGGCCGATCAGTGAGCAACAGAATACAAAGCCTCCCGGGAGAAACAATTCATATGCCAGAATAAAATACCCTGGAGAGACCCAGACAGAGGGAAATGGATCCTCTTGACACAGGAAGAAATTAAAACTTAAAAAAGTTCATCAAATACTTCAGGAATACAACTGAAACAGCTAAAAACTACAAGACACAGAGTTTTTGCGGTGACTCGCCAAGTGTGCACCAGCTTGAATCCACTCCAGCAGGCAGAGCCACCCAAACTCGTTCCCACCGCCACTCACAGGAAGCATAGCAGTGCTGAAGTCGGGGGTTGGTGAGCCCAACGGAGAGCGGAGAGCAGAGCCAATGGAGGGACCTTCATTGATCCACGGTCAGTACTGGGAGTAAGACCACCCCCCACAGGAAGGGCATGACCAGGTGGGGGACATGTTGGAATTGGGTAGGAGGAGCCTGAACTGGGAGTGACAGTGACTTCAGTTGGTGGCTCCCTCCCAAGAGCAGATTCAGTGATTTGCTTGGACTGGGCAGCACCCCTGGCCGGGACCCAATGAGCCATCCCAAATCGATTCCCTGCACCTAGCACGCACTAACCAGGTGACCACCCCTGAAGTTTGGCTGGCCCGGTGGGGAGGGGCAGGTATACACAGCCTGCTTACACTTCAGTAACAAGAGCAGCAAGAGAGGGCAGAGTTCCCTTGCCAGTGTGCTTCAGAGGAAACATGGCCAACAGGGAAAGGGGCTGGGACCTGCACTGTAACCTGTGTGGAGGAAACTAGGACCATGACAGGAGTGAGAGGCAGGAAGAGGCTCCCAGCCCAGAACCCTGAGAGCCCTGATACAGGGAGACTGAGGGCAGCAAACATGAAACATCAGACATGGCTTCAATGGACATTAAGAGATATATTCAGGACCTTGTAGATGAGCTCAAAACTGAAATATTAAATCAGGTAAAGCAAGATATGAGTAGAGAAATAAAAGAAATGCACTCAGGAAGCATCTCTCAGGATGATACAGATGAAAGAAGGGAGGAACACAAAAAAAGGAAAGAAACATTCAATAAAGAATATAAAGAAAATTTAGAATACATGAAGCAGATTCAAAGAGACTACCAGGAAATTAAAAACTCCATTCAAAGCTGGCAAATTGCCTTAAAAGAAACTAAGGATAGACTATCAAAACTTGAAGACAAGTTTGCAATGTGTGATCATGAAAGGAAAGATCTCTTAAAAATAACAAGGAAATAGGCAGTAACAATACAAAGGCTAGAAGATGACAAGATAATCTACAATTTAAGAATAAGAAACGTGAACAAAGAAGCAGGAATACATACAGGTGAATTGCAAAGGCTATTCATGGAAATAATTAAGGAAAACTTCCCAAGCATGGGAAAAGAAAATGACATTTGGTTGTGTGAGGCATACAAAACTCCAGCCACCTACAACCAAAGCAGAGCTACACCCAGACATATAATAATCAAGATACCAGAAATTCAATATAAAAACAGAATACTAAAAGCCGTCAGAGAAAAGAAACAGATTACCTATACAGGTAAGCCCATCAGAATCATGGCTGACTTTTCAACACAGACCATCAGATCAAGAAGAGCTTGGAGTGAAGTCTTCCAAGTCCTGAAGGAAGGTGGCCTCCAGCCCAGATTGATGTACCCTGCAAAACTGTCACTAGAAATTAATGGAGAAACAAGATGCTTCCATGACAAAGAGGAAGAGGAAGTTTGTGACCACCAATCCAACCCTGCAGAGAATACTGAAGGACATTCTAGAGAGAGAAAAAAAAAAATACCAGGATTTTAGGAACAGTAGCAGAAAGGCTTCAATAAGTGGGACAGGCAGTAGAATGAAGGAGAAAACTAAACAAAGTCAGAAAAGTAGCATAGCAGAAATGAGACAGAGAAGGATAACTAGAAACTCTAACATAGATGGCCTTGATAAGCTATATTGTTAATAGTGCACCAGGATTTAAAATACACATTACTCCCACTACTCTGCTTAGATATATTATATTTTGTTCCAGTCATTCTACCTGTACTAGATTTGAGGACACAGGCAGTAATCCTGAAAATAACAGGATATAGTAGGTAATCATCCTTAATTTCCTATTAACTTAATCTAAAGCTCTGTAAAACTTCCACTGTTTTACAATGACTGATTGTAATGGAATCTGGTCCATTAGATAGCTGCTTTGTATTGATAGATTTTATTCAAAGCTGTTATGATTGATAGTATCAAGTCTGAGAGTATGGGCAACTGCACTTAAGATGATAAAATTCACTGGAATATCCACTCTAGTTTGATTATTACCTGCCTTTTTGGTTTTACACTGTCTATAATGTCTTATTTTTACTAATATTGTTATGTACTGCTATACTCAATTATACTGCTATATTCAATTATGCCTGATGATATAGACATTCTATTGAAGATAATAAGAAACAACACAGTAATCATTGTAGATCACCTTGTACTGTGGTTTTATATGACTTTTTGGTTTCATGTTTTTATAGGAATTTGTTTTGTTTTGTCTTGCTAAGTTTTGTTTTTCCCTCTAATACAAAAAGGATAGAAATACATGTAGAGATTCACGCATGCGTAGCTGTTTACACTCTCACTGTTTGACTATCTACTTTGCACGCTTTAATTTTGTAACTTGAACAACTATTTCTAAGAGGATAATATGTAATTTATTAACTAGTGATTTCTTATTATCTTTTTTTTGGAATTCTGTATTATCTCTACCCTTTACATACTTTTGTTTCTCTTTAAATAAAATCTTAAAAAAAAAAATCTCTTCCTACCCTAAGATCATTCACACACACACACACACACACACACACACCACTGTTATACTTTATTAGCACTGAAAACAATGGCAAGTATGTAAAGATAGGAAATCAGTGGCTGAGAGGGAAGAAATATCTAAAGCTATGTCTATTCAAGTAAATGTATTGGTCTGACCTCCCACTTATGGTCTAGAAATTGTTCCACACAATGAAGGAGCTGTATGAAAGACTAAGCTATTCTTGGGATCTGATTTTTTTTTCTTTAATTTCTTCTTGTAAATGAATTTTCTATAAATGCCCACACAAGGTCCTTATTTTACTTCCATTAAATATTTTGTGAATATTAGTTCAACTTCCATTTTGTGTTGGCATGAGAAACCTACTTTATATTGGTAAAAATTGTCTAGATCTTTCTTTGTGTTACAATGAAAGACATTATATTTATGAATGTAATATATTTTGGAATTCTGTTTTACTTGAAAATTTTCATCACATTTGACTATGTCTTTATTATATTATTTTAACTAGATATTGGGAGCCACATTTGACTATGTCTTTATTATATTATTTTAACTAGATATTGGGAGCCACATTAAAAGACGTGCAGATGGTAAAGTACAATGCTCCTTTACATGTTACAGTAGTCCCATGCATTGGTCTAGTTTAGAAGAAAACTGATAGTAACAAAAAACCGCAAATGTCAAGCAGCTTCTTGTTGCTTGGTTTCATGGGCCGACACGAGGTCTACATTTGCTTCTTAGTATGTGTACCCCCATGATCCAACCTATTCAACATCACATATGCTAGGAGAATACTGTTGGATCACAGCAGCTCACCATAATTCAGGGTACGCATGTCAAGCTCAGTGTCTCTGAGGTACCTGGGCCAAAGGCAGCTAACATGGTTTCCTTGCACAGCCGGATAACTACTGTCTCCTAGTCCATTCCCTGGCCCACAACATAGTCCTTTCCACGTATTGCAAACAATTTCCACAGGGTTTTTTCTAAAATAAAATTCTGATGTGGAAGATCAAATCCTAGAGTTTTTAGGCTAGTATTAAAGTTCTCATATTAATTCACAAGACTATTCCTCCTCTATTTGTTCATTTTCAGTAACACTTAATTTTGGTCCTTGTTCTGGATCCAATTGTTAGATCTTTGCTAGTCAAGATCCACAGAGCAGCAGAATCTATTGATTCATGAAGAAACTGCTGACCTCAAAGCAACACTCTAGTAAGTTTCTTAAGTAATTCTTAGGTATGTTTGAGTTTGAAGCACTTACCCACGTGAAATTAACATATCAAATATCTTCATGTGCCTCAGAAGACTGCCCTTTTAAAGGTAGGTCTTGCCTGGTGCATTGGTGCATGCCTACAATCCAAGCACTCAGAAGGCTAAAGCAGGAGAATTGCCATGAATTTGATGCCAGTCTGGGTTACATAGTGAGTTCAAGTCCAGCCTGAACTATATAACAAGACCTTTCTCAAAAAGAGAGTGGTAACTTAGAATTCAGCTCAGTGAGAAAGCTCGGGGTTCAATCCTTACTATATGAGAGGGCAAAAGTGTGGGCCTTACTTAATGGTTCATTCACTAGCACACCAAAATACATAATAAATCTGTAAAGGTTTTCTTTGTCCATAAAATATCTCAAAACACTAACAAGACATTCCCTATGAAACTGGGCTTCACTAAACCATAGATTTTAGAAAGTAATGTGTATGTGTATTCCTGGGGATCTTTCTTTGTCAAAGAACCATGTGACAGGTGCCAGCATCTACATTCATACCTGAGGTTAAAGAGCTGAAGATTCCCATTCTTACTCACAGGTGATGGCAGCAACTGGCCAAGGTTCTCTTTCTAACCTTCTGTTTATCCCCTTTACTAAGTCTAAGAAATAAAGCAAGACAGTCAAGCAGAAGTGGCCTGGGACAGCATGCAGGCACACATCTCCTGGAGCCGCAGCATGCAACATGACAAGCACAAGGTGCAGCAGGAGAACCCGGATCCTTATCCTAACAGAGACACTAGGCTTGGGTTCCTTGATTTGTCCACAAACAGCAAACCCCTGAGAGTTTGTTTATTTATTTGTTTGTTTATCTTTAGCTTTTTGGATTGAGCCCAGAGTGTTCAAACTGAGCTGCATCCCCAGCCCTTAATTTTTTATTTTGAGACAGTCTTGCTGAGTTGCCCAGGCCGGCTGTGAACTTGCAATCTTCCTGCATCAGCCTCACTTGGTGCTGAGATTATAGGCATGCACCCACCACACCCACTTCTCCAGTGATCTTATGCAAATCACAGGGTAGTGGGCAAAGGCCCATAAGGGGGATGTGAGCATTCTACTAATATAACAAAATCACATTATGCTCCAAACTGAAAAGACCTAACATCGGCTAGGACAATTTTATTTTTGCTCACTTCTAAAATATACTTCAGCAAGGCCATTTCTATGATTATCTTAATGTTTTACTTTTCTAGTATTTTTGACACAATCTTTGACATTTGTGTCATGAAGTTTAAAACAAATCTGTCCATTTATGATTAATTTGTTTTAGGTCATGGAACTTTTTGTGTTTAGTAATAACCTCGAACTCTCAAAAAAAATGGTGAGTTCTGTAAGAAAAAAAGGTCAAGTGCATGTCCAATTGCAATTTGCTACTTATAAAATCATTAAAACACATGTTATAAAAATGCAAAACTGCATCTAGCACTTTAAAGTAGATAGGAAGATCATTAATTGTTACTTTCACTTTTACAATTTTTTTTTATAAATGGCTATGACTAACCACTAAAAAAATAAAAATTAGATGTTTGGTCCATATTTTCCTACATAATTGAGGGTTCTCAAATATCACTTGAAATCATATTCATTTTAATTCTTTTACTTTCAAATTATGAAAATATATTGATGGTGCTAAATTTAGTATTCTATGATTTTTAAAAATTTGTTTTCCAAATAGAGTATAAATGAAATGTTATGAAAAATATTTACACATTAGAAAATTAAAACCTTTGATGCATATGGTATACAATAAAACATAAAAAAAGAAATTTCAAATATATTTGAAAAATATTTGTATTAACTATATTTAGTTAGCATTTACTAACTGAAAACTGGAGTTGCAGGTCTAGATAGTTAACTTGTAAATATTTTCTTTTTGAAAATTATGCACTTGTCCTTTAAAATGGATTTAAAACCATACACAAAGTTTATCAATAATTGTGCATTTGATAGATTTCTACACTAAAATTCCTTACTGCTTAGCAATTTTCATTTATATTTAAGTAACTATTCTACTGATATCATTTAGTAACTCCATTTAACTGAAAAACATTTGCAGACAATTGAAAACAAAGAATTATGTATCATTGGAGCCAGTGATACAAATGTAGTAGAAGAGGGCTTGTCTAGGATGCAGAAGTCCCTCAGTTCAATCCCCAGCACCACACATACACACAAACACACACACACATGCACACATGATACCATAAACATACTTTCATGAAAAGATACAAGGATAAAATGAGATTAACTTAGGTATACACTAATATAAACCTCTGTAGCCATTCAGATATGAGAGAAGTTTGAAATTAATCTTTATTTTTATAATAAATGGTTTTGTTTTCTTCCCTTTATTCTGCTTAAATGTCTTTTTACTCACTTAAGAGTTTCCAAATTTCTTCGGTTAATAATTTTTTTTGAATTTTTTAATAAATATAATTACATAATAATAATACAGCCTATTTGCCTATTGATCACAGCACAACTCTTCAAATCTTGGAATCAATATGAACACCTAAGAATCATTTTTTATCTAACACTGGTTATATCATCACCCACTAAAACTCTCACATGGATATGACATCAGAGAAGTGATGAAATCTAAGATTGAAACTCATAACTACCTTGTAATAGGACATTGCACAGCATCTGAAAGATTTCCAGCATCATAGCATTTTCTTCAAAAATATAAAACACTGCCCGTATGTCCTTGAGAGTTTATAAAGACACACCAAATCATCTCAGCACATAGTTTGGGTGCTAGGAGTTCAAAGGATCCTTTATCTTTTTTGTAACCCTATAATTATGCAGCATTATGAGACTAAATAAAAATGCTGATAGCTTGTAATTAAATATGTTTGCTCCTAAGGAGCTCTTTTATTAGTAATGTTTCCATTTTAGATATGCCCTCTAAATATTTTATTAAAATATTGTATAGCTTTTTTTTGTATTTTCATATCAAATACATATCCAAAATCTGTTGTATCACCTGTGTCATGAAAATCTTACATATTCCTCCTTCCTTCTACTCTAAAGAAGGTTTTTTTTTTCCACAACTGAGAAAGATTCTGAAGTTATTCTTCCATCTTAGTCTTGGGTTAGAGACCACTCATCAGTTCTCATTCAACCTTAAGCCCCTCCCTATCTTTAAACACAGTCACGTTTTAGAGCAAGGTTTAAACACATGAACTTCGGGGCTACGCAGTTTAGTCCTTAACAAGGTGCATATGCACCCTCTTTTTTCATCTCACTTTTCTTTTTTTATTTTCTTTTTTTTTTAATGTTATTTTGAAGGTAGTAAAATACAGCAGAACAAGATGGGACAAAGCCAATTGAGACAGTGTAGTGAAACAGGTACAGAACTTCACAGCAGGTCACCAGGATAACAGCAATAAGTACAACAGTATATCTCATTTTCTTCACAATAGTTGTTCCTTCAATCAGGTACAGCAAAATCGAAGGAAATACCGAACTTATAAAAACAGAATACTGAATAGAGCAATACCATTAATCAGAACAGAGCAAAAGAGTGATAAAAATATTTGCCTTCAAAGAGATGGCAGAAGGAAAGCCCCCTTATTTGCTATGTTGCACATAGTCAAACTCATAAGAGATGCTCAGATCTCTGGCTCTCACTTGTTCGGGGTGGGGGGGTGGATGTTTGTTTTTTAGTCCATGTGCCGGTAGGCTCACAGGCACTTACCAGAATGGCGAGCTGGCTGCTTGTTTTCCCAGCGCCCCAAGCTCCAACATGGCGTGGATCTCAGGAAACACTGATGGTTCTCACCCTGAGGTGGCTACAGCTTGCCAGGCCACAGCCACTTACCAGAGCAATGAGCTGGCTGCTTTTTTTTCCAACCTCTTTTTTTAGTTCTATATTTAGCTCTCAGCTACTCTTTAATCTGTTATTTTACTATGTACTCTTTCATATTTTGTTGCATATGCCTTACGTTTTCCTGTAATTGGTTAGAAAAAGGAAATAGTCTCCTTATCATTGTATCACTAAAACACTGTATTTCTAAAGAACACTTCTTACATCTTTGCTATTATATTTATAGTCTATGTTATAGAATCTCCCCCATTAAATTCACTTTATTTTACTTCTGCTTGTTTTTTTTTTTTACTTCTGCTTGGTTGTAGGATATAGTTTTATCTTTCATTTATGAGAAAATTATGAAGTACTCATCTCTAGTTTTTATTTATGAACACAGTAAAACTTTCATGAATTTAACTTTTGGCTTCCTACATTATATACCTTGTTGTTTCTAGAGTTCTTTTATTCTTCGGCTGGATTCCTGGTTGATGTGTACTCACTCTAATAAACTTACTAGCACTTTTTTGATCTTTTGCTGAAAATGAAGCTGCAGGACCAAGAAAGGATCTGGTGGTCTATTAGTCAGTTTTCTGTGTTGCATACATATTTTAAAGAAGGAAAGTCTTAATTTAGCTCATAATGTCAGGGATTCAGTCTGTGATCACAGAAACATCATGGTGGCAGGTCTTGGTAGGGCAAAATTTCTTAGTTCATGATGGCCATGGAACAGACCAGGGAAGCAACACCAGAGACAAAAGGATAAGGAGCCATATGTAGTATCCCAAGACCATGCCTCCATGAGCCACCCAGATACACCCAATAATGCACTGTCTGCCAGGAGCCTTCATTAATTAGGGCGAAATTTGATCATATATAATAATTTTTAGAGTTTATAACATTGGCTTAACCAAGATATAATTGTATTTCTCACTCATATTTTAAAAAATCCAATTATAGTCATTACTGACAAATGTTGGTTCAGGTTTGATCACCTCAGGCTTCCAGCTGTAGAAAGCAGTAGAATAGAAGGGGAAAAGACAACACAATCTCCATGATGCAGCCCTCTCTTCCTTTGGGTTAGGACCTTGTTAAAAATCTACATCTACTACAGGGAAAAATGACTACTACAGGGAAAAATGACCAAAAACAAATGTAATTTTTATCTGTATATCTTCATTCCATTATTGGCTGTTGTAAGGAGAAAGGAACAGTAATACTGGAATATAAACTACTAGTAGCTTCTGTCACAGGACATAAGAAATAGAATTATAGGCTCAGGCTGAGTTATAAAATAAATCAGAAATTATTATGCAATGCTAAGGAAAAAATATGGGCACTCTGGTGACCAAATGAAGTAAGAATTGGGTGTTTCCTAAATTCACCAAGCTTAGTACCCTCAATTTTTCAAGGATAGAAAATTTTAAACTGTCTCCATATTCAAGCACACACATACTAACTTAAGTAGGTTTTGTTTTGTTTTGTTTTGTTTTGATTAACCAAAAATGAGATCAAGTACATTAGTTTGCAACTTGATTTTCTTATATAAAAGAAATTACTCTGCATTCAAAAGCTATAAATTCAATTCCATTATTAAAGCTTTCTTAACATTTAATAAAATAACTAGAATACAAAATGTTCTATTTCAATATGAATAAATATCTAGATTTTATTCAATTTTTTGTCAAGTTTTTTATACTCTTAGGGATTGTTACTTATTGTTATAGCATATATTCATAAAATTGGACCAAAGATGTAAAGAATCTAACTTTTTATCCTATTTGTAAAGTGACAGAGTACCTGATATAAATTATAGATGACAACAAAAGACATGAGACTCATGATCAAAAACAAAGGATACTTTTATTATTATCAATAGTAGGAGTAACCTTATCATTAGCATTTGTAACAGTTCCCAAAGTCCCAGTTCCTATTGATCCATATGAAGAGGCTCAGGTACCCACAGTAAGTTATATTACAACAGAAGAACCTGAACTTGAGGGATCTTAATCTCATAATTGGCAGGAACCACACCTGCTGTTTTCTCCATAAGGACACCTAGTAGACCACCCTACAAATGTGCACCAACACCCCACAAGAAATATGATCATTAGGTACTACAAGATTCTGGCCATAAAAAGAAAGATTAAAACAAACATCCTCAAACGGTAATTTGGAAAAAGGCAATAGTGTCCCCACCTCAACACACACAGAAATATGGAAATTTGTTTTCAGAAAAAGGGAATGTTATTTTTACTTTTAATAACTATTACCAAACTGCATTTCAAAAAAAAGCAAGGCATTTGTATCTGTGTATTACAGAAGCCAGTTGCCCCACACTCTTCAGGTCCCTACACTTATTGGAAGAGTAAAATAACATTTAATAGTTGCATTAATTTTATTTCTTCGATTTCATTTGGCTTATGCACATTTTTATAATTTTATTGGACATTCATATTTTTCTTGGTTACCTGCCTATTTATATCACTTATTCACTTTTTATTAAAGGATTTTTTTATTTACACATTTCTAGGAAATGTTTAGGCTTATGAATCCAATCCAAACCTTTGTCTGAGTTACAGTATTTCTTCTCAGTTATCTTCTTTAAACTTTACTTGGCTAATTTTTGCCATAGAAATTATAATCATATATTTTCTTAATTTATTTTCTCTTCCAAATAAATCTTATACATTTAGTCATAGTTTTTTTCTTTGAAAATGTTTATCATTTGATTTTGTAGATTTAAACTTTTAACTGGGATCTGGTTTTATGTGGTGTAATATTAAAGTTTATGTCTGATTTTCCTGAAATGACCAGTTATACTAATTTCATTTATTTTGTAAACTGTCTTTTGCAACACAGTTGCTGTGCCAAATTTGTCATTCTTTCATTTGTCACATACATTATAGTATGTATCTATATATTCTGTTCAGTTCCCTACTTGTTAATTTGTGTGTGAATATTGTTTTGATTATAACATAACACATAGTAAGACAACCCTCCACCCAGTAGCATGCTGATAATTAACTGATTTTTCAAAACCCTGACTTGTAAATTTCCCTAAACTCCAACCTGTAAATATTCTCATTAGCTCTGATTTAAAGCTACCCATATAATGTCACTTGCTCAGCATTGAAGAGAAATACATATAACTGGCTCTTGACATTTTTTAACAACTGCAATGGTTGAATGTGTCAACCTGAGTTTAGTTAGGAGGAGTTTAACAAAGGCTACTGAGCAATGCCACACCCGAGGGTGTGGAAGACCCATTCTGTGACAGTTCACCTAGATGGTAAGGGGAAGGAGGAAGGATGGACTGGCTTTTGTTTCTTTGGAGGAGCCCAAGTTTTTACCTTCACCTTGGACATCTTCTCTTGGCTTCTGCTACAGATCCTTTGCCCTCCAGTATAGACCCTTCAGCTTTTCATCGCAGAACCATTGGCCACCTGATACTGACTCGCACGGGGCACTGCAGTAAGCGCCAGAGCTTCAACCGAACCCTTTGGTCTCCAGGCGCAAACAGACCCTTTCCACTCTTCTTCATCTGACTGTGTGGGTGACAACTGTAAACCAATATTGTAAATTCTTATGCATTTGTATATTTTTGGTATA
This sequence comes from Hydrochoerus hydrochaeris, assembly GCA_004027455.1. Taxonomy (NCBI): domain Eukaryota; kingdom Metazoa; phylum Chordata; class Mammalia; order Rodentia; family Hydrochaeridae; genus Hydrochoerus; species Hydrochoerus hydrochaeris. The sequence goes on along the minus strand of PVLA01002211.1, from coordinate 83,493 downwards.
TCTATTTCTAGTAAAACACCGACTGATACAACATCATAATTATTTATTCATAGAAAGTTCAAAATAGTATAACTGGAGACTGTCTTTGAAATGTCTTAGCTTTATCTTTTTTATTTCAATTGACAAATTACAGTTGTGTTTATTAATGATTTACAACAGAATATTTTAAAATATATATATTTTGTGGAATGGCTAAGCCAAGATAATTAATGTATTACTTAATCTATCTTATGTGCTTATGCATTTATTTTCATGAGAATACTTACAATCCACTCTCAGATATTCTAAAGTATACAATATGTTGTTATATTATATAGTCAGCTTTCCATCACTGTGACAAAATACCTGAGAAATGCAACTTATATAGAGGAAAGGATTATTTTGGCACATGATTGCAGAGGTTTCACTCCATGAGTTGGTTTATTTAATAAATTTGGGCTTGTGCCAAGGCAGTACATTATAACAGAAATATGTGGTAATGAAAACCACTTGTCTCATAGCAGCTGGGAGAAAAAAAAGATTCAAGGTTCCAACATCCCTGTCAAAGGCATGTTTACCATGATTTAATCTCTTCCAACAAGGCCTTCTATCTTAAAGATTGTACATTTTCATAATACTGCTATAGGCTAGAACTGAGCCTTTTATATAAACCTTTGGGGGACATGTTAGAGTTCTTCAACATATTGCATCAGTCTAAATGAAATTTCACATCCATTGATCAACATCTTTCTAATTGGTGCCTCCAGTTAGACCCAGCTAACAATCATTTTACTCTGTCCATAAATTTTACTGTTGTACATTCCACAGGAAAGTATGATCAAATGGTATTTGTCTTTCTGTGTCTGGTTTATTTCAGTTAACATATAGACTAGGTTCATCTGTGTTGCTGCAAATGACAAGTTTACATTCTTTTTGAAAGCTGAATAGTACTGTTACACATATATGTACATTTTTTATCCATCAATGGACACTTACTTGATTCTATCTTGGCTATTCTGAATAAGACTGCAACAAACATAGGAGTGCAGATATTTTTAACCATATAAGAAACTCTATTTCACTTAACCTTTATATGCCTCCCAGTTTAGTATTGGTACTTTTTTGCATTTATCCTATCCTTAAGAAACCATTTTCTAAAATAAGTGTTTAAGACTAAAAATATCTTTGTAAGTTCTGCTTTAGCTACAATCATAAGCATATTTGCTGTCATTTAGCTTAAGTAGTTTGTAAATTCTGGACTTTCTCTTGACTCATGATTAGTTTTATTTTTTTCAACTTCACAATATCTGTCACTTAAAAGTAATTCTTTGTTAATGATTTCTCACTAAACCCTGGTGCCTAAAGACTTCCCCAGGGCTTTCTCTGTCACGCAGTTTCCCGACTAGAGCAATTTCCTCACTGACTTGCCCTCCAGGATCCAGGCTCTGCTGTTCATCCCACATCATCTTAGTACTAAGGGTCCTCTTGCCTCAGCAGGCTGCCTTTCATGAAGGATCACTTTAAGATCTTCCCTGCCACCTTCTGCCCTTTTGGCTAAAACAGTGCTTTAGCACAGTGAGGCAGATAGTGCAGCAGTTGCGGAAACCCATCTTTCCTTATTCTGCATGGCATGGGTGTTGGGCTCCAAATTTGCTCATGCTATGGGGGTGAAGGCTTTAAAGGAGATGATACAGAAACTGCAACACTGCCAAAATTACATAATTATTAACAGATGCCAAAATAACCCCAAAAGGACAGAAAAAAGCAAGATTTTTATCCATAGGCTAAAAAATAACTCAGAAATCAGGACTGAAAGAAAAATAAAGCTGATTTTTTTGTTTAAATCCTTAAAAAAAACATGAATTTATAAACACAGCAAGTTAGCATAAGATTTTTCTTATTCTTAGAAAGATGGTTAATGCCTCAAAGAAGAGGACAGTAGATCAGAATTGTATATTCCACAGCGAGTGAACAACAAATTTAACAGATCTCTCTAAGGCCTGCCCATAAATAGAGAGGTTGTCACTTTCTCTTTCTCATATCAGCAAAAGATTGAGCTTTTAAATTAATCCATAGGCCGTTAGTTGGTGGCCTATGGATGAAGATGAGAGGAGCACATTTCCCCCTGCCCTCACTGAGCTTGAATAGAGGATAGTCCAGGAGATCCACGCAGATCGAAATTTCCTGCAAGTAAAGATGATTAGCACCTCCTACCCTGGCTTGACCCTTGCTGAACTGCTTAAAACTCCATCTTCACACCAATGCACCAAAATCCAGTAAATAAAGGTTCTTAGAATTCAACCAGCACATCCTGGGAATTTACATTATCCAGGGCAGGAAAAAACCCTCGAAATTATCCAACTGATGGGAAGGTGGAAGTAAAGAGCATAGAAGGGTGGAAGAACAAACATTTGAATGCCTTTCTCCTCTGTAGATCCATGAAATTTTACACTGGATATGAGATTGAAATAAACTGGACTTGATTGGAATCTTTAATTCCTGAAAATGGATTGATCTGCAAATACTAAAGAAGAGAGAGGTGACAGAAAATGCTTGAGAGCACAACAGACACATTGCAATATTTGTATTTCTTTAATTTTAACCCATTTAGTAAAATAAAAAACAAGTATCAATCTAGACAGATGAGAGATTCACAGCTTAACAAAAATTAAGTATAAGCTTTTACAATATATCTCTGATTTTTCTATTTTGATCTATTCAAATGAATTTTGTTACTTTATTGCTATATTGAATTATATTTTTAGTTCTATAAATGTGTTAATTTTGTAATTCTACAGTGAATGTATTCATGTTGCAATACCCTTTTAACATATCAGTGCACAATTTGCTAGTATTTAACATTTTACATAAATATAAATTAGACTATATTTTGTGTGTATTATCTTTAGATTTTGCTATAAATCTTACATGATTTTATGAAGATATTTTAGCTGTTTATTATATTTTCTTTTCCTGAGTAATTTTAAAACACTGTCATCATCAGCTTTCTTTCTTCTTTATAAAAATCACTTTTTCTGTAATAGTTTCTTTATATGTCCTGAGGCCAATTTAGTCATTTGTGTTGCAAAAATGCTAGTCCATCCACATATGAAAGTTTTTAACATGGTTCTCAATTAACCAGTTAGTAATCAATTAATCAATCAAGCTTTAAAATCTTGAACATCACAATTACCAGTGCTGGGAAGTTTTCAATATACAGCACACAAACGTCTAGGTTATGAAAGTCCTTGTTAGTTGAAGGATATTTGCTCACTCTTCTTACTCTTTCATCTGTACCTTTATACATCTTTGCAAAGTGGGCCTAACTGATGCCTGCCTTTTGACTGAAAGCAGGAGTATCACACAAATGATTCCCCCAGAGGATTACCTATGCATTTATAAAACTATTCCAAGTAGAAAAGATTTGGGAGGAGTCAAATCCTAAATACAGTTATGCAAATCTAAGAAGACTTCACCGTTTTCCCCCAGTGCACCAGTTTTCCCAAGGTACAACAGTAGAGAACATAAGAGCTAAAGCTGAATACTGGAAAATGCACTTGTGATGAGGGAACAGGAAGCCTCTGCTGCAGACAGAATGAGGACAGTGTCTTGCCTCTGACTGACAATTTATGATCATTTCCTCAGATTTTGGGACCTGGCAACTCAATCCTTACAGTCACATCCACTCTCCAAGCAGCACTGTTCATGGAAATTCCTTTTAAGATAATGTCATGCTATCTCCTATTGACAGGACCCACATCTGGCCCCCAGATACGCCTATCTCTGTGCTGTTATCTACAGAAGAACAAACATCTCCCAGAACAGTCTTCTTTACTCTGCTATCAAGCTGAGGCACCAGTGCCACAGCCTCCAGGTTTTCTTTTTCTTTTAACAAGAACTGGTCTGAAATTCTTACACTGTTTCTCATATTTACAGAATAAACATCAGCCTACACAGTAAAAACAATTTTAAAAGTAACAATGTTCTTTGAACATATTCTTTGATATGTAAGAGAAAAATCAGTGAAAATAGGAAAATCTGAAAAGGTAAAAAAAAAAAAAAAAGGAAAATCTAAAGAAAAACAAATTTTAGCACATATTACTTTAAAAACTGCAATAACAAAATCTCTAATCTTAATCCAAGTCAGTGGTGTCAAGAAAAGATTTGGGGTATCACTAAAACATCACAGAGTGTGAGCAGAAAGCCACAGGAAGTGGATAGGGACAATTACAATCTCTGACAGCCGGGTGAAAACACACACATGAGCTGGGTCCAGTTGAACTTTCCTATGGAATGTGCTGAAACAGTGAGACCTCACCATTCTGCCTCTCTCCATTTTCTGGTGTCTATGCAGAAAAGCTGCACAATTATCCAAAAAATCACCTGAAGACCTTGGGAACACTGAGACCACATTAATTCTTCTTGCTGTGAGAAAGACAAGCTACAGGTTTTAACTGATGTAAATCAGGCAATACAGGGAGACCTACTGAAGAACTACGAGACAACTAGCACTCCATAAACAGGCAGAAAAAAAATTACATGATTCATGAATCAAGAAATGGTGCTGAGACAATGAGTTTAAAAACTTAGAAAAAAATGTAAGTTGTATCCAAACTTTTTACCTTTCCATAACAAAATTCCAAGAGTGTAAAATTTTTTTAGAATTCTGAAATACTGGCAAAACAATTTACACATGTTTGTAAATTTACACAAGTATGTACATGTATGTTTGTATCTTATTTTTGAAATACAAGCAGAAGCATACTAGACACACTGCTCTGCATCCTCCTTGTCTTCCCTTAACATGATACATGTGTACACACAGAGAGAAATTCATGTCTCTGAAAGAACAGCGAACAAGTGATTGATAAGTAGCTATGATTGTTTTTGAGGATGAGTACTGATGGCTTATGAAAGAAACTACCTTCCTGCCTTTTAAATTGTTGCTTCATCCACATTTTCCATACTATTATATATAACTATCATATATAATAGGTATCTATCATATATAACATATATATGTGCATGTATATAGAAGTGTACATGTGTTTGTGTATCTATGTATGCACTGTATATACATAGAGTAGTAAAAAATTGAAAGCTATTTAATAGGATTGTGTGGCTTTTCTTTACAGTAATAATTGGATATGAATGTTTTTATTACTATAAACTTCATATTAATTCATTTATATATTCTAATTCTTTACTTTTTAATGAAACTTGAAATACTACCATTGGTTTTTTTTCCCCTTCTGTAAATGCTGGTAGAGGTTAATTATCCTCCATTACCCAGGCAAAACAAATCAAAGCATTATATGACAGCTTATTTTCTTTTACAAAATTAATTGGTAATCTCATATTTCTTATGGAAAAGGTTTTCATTAATCATCTTCAGAATTCTTAAATGGAGTAGCAATTGAAATTTATTCTCACTTCTTTTATTAATCCTTACAGCTAATTTCCAAGACTCGAGTGCCTAGTATTTGAGGTTGGCGCCTTTAACTCTGAGTGCTGCAGGCAGGAAAGAATGGGGATTCTAACACTAGAAAGGGGGTGGAGGGACACCTGGTGTGTCTTACTAAGATTTGAAAGGCAGATATGAGTTATTTTCAAGACACTTTAGTTCTTTTCTGTATTCCACCCCCAGCATTATAGTCACAATTTAAAATAAGCAACACATTGTGTCAATCTCATGATATATAGTGAAATAGATCTGAGCAAGAATATATCACTGTAAAGCAGTGAATCCAGATTAGGGAATGTAGATTTTTGGATTATGTAGCAGCAAAAGTATTTTGAAAGCAAGATAGAAAAGATCCACCCATTTCTTGTAATTTCTTACTCTTGCTTGACTTTCCCTATGGAATACTTTTCCCTTCCAGTCTCTAAGGTTTGAAGCAGCTTCACTCATTGCTAAACACCGGGTTCATCCTCTATTTTCTGCACTCTAGATCTGCAAAATATTAAAGTTTTCCCATGTGATTTGAGACATAGCCATTTAATGGATATCAATTGCAAAAGAATGAAACACGGCTCCTGCTGCAACTTGCAGTGCCACTCCTCTCAGGAGCAAGAGAAAAACGTATTTTCAGTGCAAAAAAAAAAAAAAAAATTTGTGATGCTGAAGCTTAACTAAACTTAAATGATGGAGAAGTGTAATCCTTGCCATCTAGATGTTTGTAATTTATGATAGGCCATCCTGTTCCACTTATATAAAAATCAGAACATGATACCGGAGAACAATGACATACTGATAGCTCAGGTAACTCTTAGTGACATACAAGGGGAAAGATTCACCAGATGAATATCTACAGAGGAAGTGAGGCTGAGCACAAGCCCAGGTCAAGCTGGTGTACTTCTTACAGGGATTCCCAAAACTCCAGCCCTGAGCTCCATCCCACACTATACTCTGGAGTACAACTGAAGGCTACATGCCTAACCTGTGACCATGCTTCTCCTAAGGTTCTGGTTTACACAGATAACATTGGCAAGAACAAACCTGAGACACTGAAAAGGGAAGTTTAGTTATCAAGATGTGATGTGTGTGCTCAGGTACTAAATAAACGATGGAATCATCTGTATCCTATTGTTAAATTACTTTTGGTCACTTGTTACTTAAATGATGACCTAAAGTCAGGTATGTGCACAGCGCTGTCCTAGATGCCTCAACACACATACTTAAAACTGTGCTTCTAAATATACAAGGGTCTGTCTTCCTTTCTTAATCTCAGTGGTTAAAAAGCAGCAACACAGAAATATTGTAGAGTAAGAACACAAAAGTAATATTGTTGAGACCCATCTAAAACCTCACAATTAAGATTAAATAAAATTTGAAAGTGATTAATATGCTGGCTTTCATATTGGACAACACAGTATGTGACTATATCCATCACTTTCAGATTGCAGTGCAAAATGTTCCTGGATGATTATACCAGAGTACTGCACCTTGAATTCCCACTGAGTAAAAGATAAATTAATTACAGGTTTTGGTCTGGAATTATATATCATGAGGGCACCTATAAATAGTCTATAATTATTAAATTTAATACCTATATTGTACTTTGTAAAAATTATTTTAAGTGAAAAGGAACAGAGGCTAATTCTTCTCCAGCAGTGTGGGAAAGACAAATAGATAAGCTGCTGGACATATAATCCTTCTGTTACAAAAGCAAAGAATGAAGATGATCCTGCTGATAGAACTCTTTGTGACAAAATCCAAGATAATAGTCATTCCCTTGGAATCAGAAGATTCTTGTGACAGTGCTAGCAAACTTTGAGCATTCCCTTCCATTCATTAGAGGCACTTGAAGATTTCTCAGCAATACACTCATTTTGATTTATTTTTAATCAAATGCTTAGTGGGAGAAAACAATAAAATATCTACTTGGCATTGGCTGTTTCGACTGAATAAAAATGGGTTAACATATCACTTTAACTTTTATTTCAACCTTAGAAAACTTAAAAGCTTCAATTTTAAGCAATCACTTCCAATAACTTCTACCTTCCTTAGGCACTTTTAAGAAAGAAGAAGAGCAATAATCTCCTTTTTAAAGCACTGGCTTTATCAATTATTTTAAATAATTTGTTTTTCTGTTAGTTTGCAACACCATAATTTTTCTTTCCATTCTGACTTTGGTAGTCTGGCTTTTCTTCACCTAGCAATTAAAGTCCTTCAGTGAAGCCAAATTATAATAGTAAAGCAGCTGTTCAGAACTGACAGAGAGACAGGAAATTGTGGTTTCCTTAGCAATGAGAATTATTTGAATGCTTTCAGAAACCAATTTCTTGGCACTATCTTTCTCTTCTGTCTGCTTGCTGCCATCTCTCACAACTTCATTCACAAATTTATTTTTTTCCTGGCCTGAAACACATTTTTGCTGTTTTCCATAGGGCTCAATTTAAATTGATCTTCTCTCTTTTTAAATGCACCATATTTAAAACCTTGAGTCTTGTTTACCTTTGTGAACAGTGCCACTACCTGAGTAGGGTGGTCCTAAGACATTATGAAATCCTAATTCTTGGAATTTATAAATAACGTTACACTATTTGGACATTTGAATTTTGCACGTGTGATTAAATTAAAGATGTTGACATAAGGAGGTTGTCCCAGATGAACTGGTTGTGCCCTAAATGTCATCCTAAGTGTTTTTTCAAGAGAAACAGGGTGGCACTGCTTTTCAGAGAGACACAGAAAAAGCGAGGTGAATAGAACACAAAAAGAGAGTGAAGTGTTGTAGCCACAAGTCAATAATGCCAGCTGTCTTGGTTACTTTTCTCTCATTGTTGAAACAAATTACCTGACGCCCAAAATGAAGCAAGGAAAGGTTTATTTATCTTACAGTTTTGGAGGTCTCAGTCGATACTCAGGTGGCTCCAAGGCAGGCAGTGTGGCTGAGGGGCAGCCATTCATGGCAGCCACAAGGGACAAAAGCAGAAGGGCGAGTAGGAAAGCTGCCTCCTTCCCTCATTATGTTATGTCCCGGCTCCCCGCCCCTGGGTGGGTGCAGCACTCACACAACCAATCCCAGAACTAGACAAGAAACCAACCACAAATGCTAGATTCAACTACCTCCATGACTACATGAGGCTTTGGGGAAACATTTAAACAAGCCACAACAGCAGCAGTCCCAGAAACTTGGCAGAGACAAGAAAGGATACTTTCCTAGAGCTCTAAAACTGTGAGAGAATGCACTCTTAAACCATCGAGTCTGTAGTATTTTAGAAAACTATCACACTGAGAATAATTTAAAACTATCCTTACTTTTCAAACAAACATAACACATATTATCTCAGGTTAGAAAATCCAAAAATAAGAAAATGAAGCAACCATAACTTATTGGAAGCTCTTTTGGGTTAGTAGCTACATTGCTAGAATAATGTACTGCTAATTCCCAAGACCTGAAATCATCCCACACCTCTATTTGAAACAAGCAATTGTAGCCCCTACCAGATGGTTTCCAGCTATTAAAATATTCCCTCTAGTGTATCTCTTGGAACTAGTGGCAGCTTCCAAAGCAGGAGTGGAAGGATATTGGCTGTCTTCATTTCACTAGAACTCCATTGCTTACAATGGAGTGAAGGCACTGTCTCCTATGTACCTGCTTCGCAGACCAGCAGTCCAAATTAGGACAAGAGAATAAACATGGCAGCCCAGTCCTGCACCTTAGGGAGAGAGTGGAGAAATGTTCCAGGGAAGGCGGATGTGCTGTGACACAGTGGGAGCAGCAAGGTAGCAAGCCAGTTTGTAATGGTGTATAGATTTCTATCTAGGTTTGTGGTGGTCAGATTTCCTAAACATGTGGCGTGTGAGAGAAATAAGCCTATATAAAGGAAAAGAAAAAAATAAGATATTTTTGAAAGATATTTTGTGCCTGTTTGGGTATAGATCTTCTATAAATGACAGTGTGACAGTCCACTGGAGCAAAGCAGGACAGAGAGTTTTCCTCCACTAGTGCAATCTCAAAAGTTGTTCTAGTAGAATATGGGTCTGAATAAGACCCATAGCACTGGCAGAGGTGTCAAATATATTTCCTACTCCACCAGCTTAAGGACTGGTATAGAAACTGTACCCAAAAGGAAGAGGGGTGGCTCCTGCCCATATTGGAAGTCAAGGTGAGGAGAAATGAAAAGAAAAAAGGCTCAGATACTTTTCAAGTTCCCTGAATGGGGTCCTAATAAATCCTCCAGGGCTCCAGCTCTTGTATTGCCAGATATTAAGCAGGAAAAGGTAAAACAGCATTATTACTGTCCTTACTGTGTCTCTGATTTCATGCAATTCTTTACAGAAATCGTGCCAGCTACAATTCTCCTTACAACCAACAAGACTGACCTGTTTCTATAATAGAAACTAGCTTTACTCAAGTTATACAGCATGTGGAGAAATGACACTTTGAACCCAGTTTTATATAATTTCCATCATGATAGTTCTCCAAGAGGTAACCCCTGAAAAGTCCATTAAATCAATAGTTCTTCCACTTTTCAAGGATCAGTGAAAGAGCAGAAATCAGCAATGACCATGGTATTCAAAATTGATCAGGTGAAAAACATTTTGTGAGACTAAGAAATTTGAATGTTTAAGAATCATCAGATTTATGCATACTGTTAGGATACTGAAAATTCCTTGACTCCAATTTTTTTCACCAGTCCTTAATCATTCCCATATGCATGTGTGTATGTGCATAACTAGCACATATTCCTCCTTTTGAGAGCACACAAATAAACAGCCCAGAAGAGATTGTACTACATGCCAGTCTTGTCTTCATTGTTTAAGGTTATAAGCCTTTCTAATGAGCACTAACTCAGGAAGTAGTATATATTTACACAGTGAGGTTAAAGTATTCAGTTTTGGAAGAAAGTTGTTTTACAGAAAGAATATACAAGTCTCACATAAATCTGATCCAATAGTCTTTGAAGCAATATAAATTCTGTCGTTGACCACATATATTTGCTTTTATGTATTTGCAACAAAATAAATAGAAATGAAAAATCAAATGAGAGAGAAAGCATATCTGTGAGATTGTACTTTTTACTTCTCTTTGAGAAAACAAAACTGAGGTCACCGCAGCCTCCAGAATCAGCAAAAAGTTAATCACAGGAAGACCCATTAATATCTAGCTCAAGGTGGTGGAGAAAGCAAGGGCTTCATTTCAATGAAATTAATTCTCATAAAGAATAACTAGAGACTATAAGGTATGAAAAACCTGGAACTCTTGGAAGTAAGTGATAATGAAGAAAAAATAGAATTATAGAGGCAAGTCTTTTGTACCTTAGTGGAGTGACTATCAGCTCCTGGAAAGCTGGACCATCACTCACTGTGATAAGAAGGAGGCTAAGTGCCATATTAGTTAACTTAGCAGATATAATGGGGAGAAATTGCAGAATGTCTCTTCTGATTGTCTCTTTTCTCAGTAAGATGGCAGCACATAATAAAGTTGGCGGTGAAAAACTGAGATAAGAGGAAAATGTCTTGCATAATTTCTGAATATAGAATTTTGAAAAATACCCTTAAAAAACCTGAAACATGAAATTTCAATAAAAGGTTGACAACTCGACAACTGATAACAGAATGTATTGATGCACAGCTCTCAGTGACTGATAGTCACAGAAAACAAAAATAGAAAAGGTAGGAAGATTTGAGCAAATAAGCTTAATCCGACAGAGATATTGAGAGCCTTGTATGTCACTCCCTATGAAACAAAGTAAGGTACAGCAGCATTCTAGGCCACTCACAACGGTCTTGACAAGGCCCAACAAGTGTTGCCATACATATTGTTCTCTGACTCATTCTAGAAATAATAGAGGTCAAAAAGCCCCTCTTACAAAATAATTTTTAAAAACTAAGAAAGAATTCATTTGTAAGTAACTTACAGCTTAAAGATAAAAAACAATATGCAATGCAAAATATTTAGAACTGAATGATCATGAAGATAGTAAATATCAAAAATAGAGGATGTAACAAAATCAAGATGTGCCTCTTGTAAAACACTTCAGAAATACAGAAAGATGGAAAGAAAAACAAATAGCTCTTCATTTCACCATCCAACAATAATCAGTTGATACTTGTGTAAACCTTCTGACCATACATACATGAATGAAATGCTTGTTTCCTTCTCCTTAGGTATTAGTTTATCAGGCTCAACACTTCAGTTCGATAAATAAAGTACTTTTAGCAAGGAATCCTCCCAAACATGGAGAAGCCCTACCACCATCTTCACTCCTACCCACTCCAGGACAATGTTGTGAACTAAAAAGTTTGTCATTTCATTACTTTATAAAATATAATCTTTTTCACTTTATTTGTTACTGTAACATCATGCTACAAAGAAGGCCCCCAATCTTCAACATTTCTAACTTACCTAAAATTCAATGTTTTAAGGTTTGAAATGTGTTTCTAATTTTATTGGTTAAATTGTCACTTTATTTTCAAAAATCATTAACCAGTCACCACATGTTAAAGAATCATTCTTCCCCTGCCCAAAGAACTGAAGATTTTTCTTTTTCTAGTATGTCTGTTTAAATTAGCTCGTAATGTACTAGAAAAATACTCAAAAGCTCAGTGATTTAAAAATGTAATAATTTACTGCTTCTTGTAAGTCTACATGTCACCGAGACTGCTTTCTGGTCAGACATCCAGAGTCAATCCCAGAATAGGTAGAAGATTCTTAGATTTTGACTAGCCCTCTCATGTATTTGGAATCAGACAACCCTAGAGTGACCTAGGCTGGCCTAGGTTGGAAATATTCAGCTCTTTTCTACCTGTCACTTAGGTATATGTATCCTCCATAGCATTCTACTACCCTAAGCATATTTCCATGGCAACCACAGAAAAGCGGAAGAGGAAGTTCTGCCATATAAGAATCTCTGCAGGCTGTACCATCCCACACTGGTGAACCTCCTGTTGGCCAAACCAAAACACATGCCTGAACCAAGAGGCAAGATGAAAGGACATTGCTAAATTGTGGTACAAAACATAATGTGGTTCCCATGAAGACATTAATAGAAGCAGTAATAAAAGCAGTGTACTAGTGTGTTCAGAGTTAAAAGTTCTAGGAATTAATCCAAAGTAAAGTAGACAATATTCAACTAGCAGAAATACTTTTTAAAAGATTATTATTCCTAGGGAATTTATAAAGCAGATTCTATTGCAAAAGCAGTCTCTTTTATCATTTTATTTTTTAACTATTTAACTTTTTTGTTTTCAAAGAAATAATTTTTGATTTGGCTATTCCCTGCTTTTCATCTATGTAGTAATGTAGTTGAAAATAACAATACTAATTCTCATCTTTTCTATTAATGATTTTGTGTCTAATTCAATGTGATACAAATTTAAGAAAAACTTTCTTGTTCTAGAATTGAATATGTATGTTCCTAATTTTCAACATTAAGTATAAATCTGCTATTAATTTAAGATAACTATTTCATATAATATGTGTAATTTCTCATTCTATTTAATTAATATTTTGCTATTCCAGAATGCAGTTACCTTTAATAGGAATTTAAATTTACGGAGATGATTGAAATATTGTCTTTTTTAGATATGAATGCAATTAACTGTGTTAATAAATTTCCACAGTAATTGGTTCAGGTGAATTCTGGGTCATTCAAATCAGCTCAAGCTTTGTTACTACACAAATAGGTGTAGCATGAGACATGATGTTGGTCTCCCTCTCTCAATCATGATTGAAGCTGACATATATGACATATGTTTGTGGAGTTTCAGATGTTCATGTTTTCTACCATATGAAGTTAATCTGACAAAGAATGAAGTAATTGCCAAAGAATGCAGAGATGAGTAAAAATCAATGCTTCAAGACAATATTTGAGTGTCTGAAACTGGCAGAGTTAGATGCCATGTATAAAATTTTTATTAAAAAACATTCAAGGCAATGGATAGAGCTCAGCAGCATAGCACCTGCCTGAAAGCACAAGGTATGGATTTCTATTCCCAGTACCAAATAATAATAATAATAATAGTAATAATAAATAAAAAGACATTTAATTGGTCTTATAAAGCCTAACTAGATTGACTGATATTTAATATATTTGTCTATGTTCATATTTGGAATATATTTGAAGAAAATTAGAACTTTTGAAGTCAAGTTAAATTCAGAAGATTTTTATTTCCCCACAGAAGTAGTGTAAAAATGATCTGCTCCTTTAAAAGTTGATGGATCATACCTGTCAAAACAGACTGGTGGGTCAAGAAGCAATATCCAACAATATTCTATATGCAAGAAACACATTTTACACAAATAGAAATTCACACACTGAAAATCAAAGAATGGAAAACAATATCTCATGCAATAAGAGCCCAGAAAAAACCAGGGATAGTTATTCCATTTGTAGAAAAAGTGGATTTCAAGCCTAGACCTATTAAGAAAGAGAAAGATGATCACTACATACTCCATAAAGAAAAAAATCCAAAAAAAGAAGAGATAATAATCATAAATACATATACACCAAATAGTAGCATTCTGATTATAAAAAACAAATATTATCTGACATGAAAAATAAAATAAGCACTAATACAATTGTAATAAGGGACCTCAATACTCCATTGTGATAGACAGATTAACTAAACAAAAAAAAATCAACAAGAAATATCAGAATTCAACCAAACTTTTGGGCAAATGAACTTATTAGATGTTTCCAGAATGTCCCACCCTGTAACATCAGAATACACTTTCTCCTCAGGTACATGTGCAACATTCTCCAAAAGACAGTATATACTAGCTCATAAAACATTCTTAAGTAAATGTAAAGAAATTGGAATTATCTCATTAATATTATCAGACAATGAAATTGGAAATCAATGGGAAAAGAAATCACAAAAATTTCATAAACATGTGGAAATTAATATACTCATGTACAACCAATGAGTCACAGATGAAATTAAAGAAGATATTAGACAGTTTCTACAATTAAACAATAATGCCAATGCAACATATCAGAACTTATAGGATACATTAAAAGCAGTTCTACAAGGAAAATTTAGAGCAGTGAATTCTCATAACAGAAAAACAGTGAGCTCAACTAAACAATGTAGTGTTGAACTGCAAACTTCTAGAAAAGAAGAGCAAATCATACAAAGGAGAAGACTATAAAGATTAGAGCAACATTAATGCAATGCAGACTAAGAAAACAATGAAATAATCAATGAATTCAAGAACTGGTTCTTTGAAAGATTAAATAAAATTGACAAACCCTTAGTGAAATTTATGCAAAAAAAAAAAAAAACGGGAGAAGGGAGCGGAGAAAAGACTCAAATGCATGCAGGTAGACATGAAAAGAGTTAAATCACAATACATCCTATTGAAATCAAGATTCTCATGAATACCTACTTCAAAAACCTATATTCTAATAAGATAGAAAACACAGAAGAAATTGACAGATTTCTAGATAACATGTGAATTACCAAAGCTGAATCAAGAAATTCTAAATATTATAAATAAACCAATATTAGTCAAGGAAATTGAAGATATAATTAAAAACCTACCAATAATGAAAAGCCCAGGCTTCTGCTATCCTCTTTCTTGGTATCTTCCCCCCAAAAATTAAAAGTATCATACTATAGCAATATGTGCACACCAATGTTTATAGTGGCACTGTGTATAATAGCTAAATTTTGGGAACATCCCAAAGGGCCATTAACAAATGAATGAACAAATAAGATTTTTTTAATAAAATAGAGTACTACTCTTCCATAAAGGATAAACTTGAGACTTTTCTAACTACATGGATGCACCTTGAGATTGGATTCTTAAATGAAATGATTCAGATACACATGTTTAAACTCTGCATTGTTTTTCTGGTGCAAAAAACCAAAAGTTTAAATAAGGACCAAAATTTATAATACATATTAGGAAATGGGAAAAATATGTCCCATTGAGAAGGAAAATGGGGCTGGGAGGAAGGAAGAGATAAGAAAAAGAAGATAATGGAAGGAACAAAAGGAAACAAAGATTTTGTGAATAAGGAGAGAAGAGGAGTTGAAGGGAGAGGAAATAAATGGGGAAAAGTGAAGAATCAAGATATATTATGTACAGGTATCATTTCCCTATGATGAACATTATCATTATGCATACCTAAAATGTTCCAGTAAAATTAAGTTTTAAAAAATTAAAATCAGAAGCCATAGAAATATAGGATCCAGAAATTGAAAAGTGAATGCCTACATTGGCCGTACCTCTCATATCTCTTTGGAAGAACTCCATGTGGTAAATTATCTAATGGTCAACTTGTGACACATAGCTGATCTGAGTCACTGTGTTGTGTGGAAGGCCCACTGGAGGATTGTTGCCAACAACATAAAGAGAGAACCTGAAAGGAATATGGTGTGTTATTGATTCTCCAGGAGAAGCTTGCCATGCTGGCTTTCCTGATATGGACTTGGCTTCTCTCATCATCGGAGGAACTCAGGACCTCTCTGTTGCTGAGGATGGCAGTGGTTCTTTTTGGGGAGCTATGGTCCTTACTTTTGGTGTTGCCTCCTGGCTCCAGTGAAGCTCCCTCAGAAGGCTGGCACAGATCCTTCGGCCCACTGGCACAGACTTCCTAGCTTCCACCACTGAACTTTGGGCCTTCATAATGCAGATCCTTGTTACAGACTTGCATGAAACATTGCTGTGGGCTCTGGGCCTCCACCTCGACTCATGGAGGACATTGCAATGGACTCTAGGTCTTCAGCTGGACTCATAGAGGATCCAGGCCCTCAGATGAATTCTTTGTGTCCCTAGGACAGATCTCCTGTACTCTTTTGCATTTGGCTCTTTGGATAAAAATTATAAAGAAAATTATTAAAAGAATCCTATAAATTATGTGTCTTGTACTAAATTTTGTTTTCCTTAACTTTTTTCTTAAATGTTACAAGACAGAGACATAAATGCATAAACTTTTTTATGGTTGAACATACTTACAAAAGACTTAGGCTGCAAGCAACTTTCTTGTGCTACATTGTTTAATGTTGCGTCACAGTTTTAGCACAGACAACAGCAAGTTGGTCTCAGCTCTATATGTACATTTGGGTCATGTTTTAGTCATGTAGAATAACAACAAAAATAAATTTCATACTGATAAACACAAATCTCACTAAAAACATAGACAACTGTCACTCACTGAAGCCCAGTCAGTTATCCTCTATGAGTGATTTGAATACATAGACTTTCCTTTGCCATTTTAGCACTACTTACTGTTACAAATGTGTTTCCAAAAACATTGGACTTTTTAATGCTGTGTTTTAAACTTTGAAAATAATCTTTTTTTTATAAATGCATTATGTAATACAACAGTTTCAATTATCAAAGAAGTAATCCAAACTCATTGTGCAAAACTTAGCAAATATAGTCAGACAAAAAATAATTCTCCTATATTTTTAGGAACTACTTTTGTAAGTTTAAAATCTGTTCTTCTATATATTTTCTATTTATCCAAACACTCAGTTTCAAGGTGACCTTATTTAGAAATAAACTTGCTGCGATCTCATTAGTTAAGATGAAGTCTTATTGGAGCAGGACAGGCCAATAATACAATATGGCTAGTGATTTTTATTAAAAGATGATCATTTGAGGATAGAGACACACAGGAAAAATGGCTTGTGACAAAAAAAGACTGATACTGGCAGAAGCCTGTCCCAGGCATAAGCTGCCTGGGACCACCACCACTGCGCCCACCTTGCCACTGGGAACATCGCCGAAAGCCTGCTTCAGGCATAAGCTGCCTGGGACCACCCCCAACCTAACAGGGACACCTTGGAAGCCCGCCTCAGGCATAGGCTGCCTGGGACTGCAGCCACTGGGCCTGCCCTTCCACCTGGAAGATAGGAACCTTGGACAACAGGGATTGCTGTGCTGCCTGGATGAGAGACTCAGGAACCCCTCACCCAAACAGAAGACCTCAGCAGGCTCCAGTCAATGTGGTGAGTTTGCCCCTAAAATAGAGGTTTGCAGTGGGTAAATAGAAGTGGAAGTGAAATTCCCTCCAGTTGTAAGACCTTGGCAAATCTGGCAAGAGAGTGGGTAACCCCCACACAGAGAGAGAGAAAACATCAGACAGACTGAGGAGTGCACCAATAACCCCCCCCCAACTTAGAGAAAATTAAAAGACCTTATGAGAACCCCTGTGACACAGTAGGGCCTCAGCTGACACAAACACTATAGCCAAGGAGATCTGGTGACCTGCAACAACCTGAAGATATAACAACAGCAGGAACTAAGAGTTGCCCTACATCAATATTTTAGGCTAGTTAGCCAAGAAAGAATATAGGACTCACCCAACAGGCCCTGCAGGAGGAATTCAGGTGACTGGATCTCCTCTTCATTGTGGTACCCAGCAATTTGACAAATATCAACCACACAGTAAGACCCTAAAATTCACACTAAGGACTGTTGGAATAGAAAGACCAGATATTTACCCAAAAGGTGAAAATTACTAAATGAAAAGGCAAAATGCAATCTCAAACATCTAGTCTATCAGGAGCAAGTACAGGCCACATGAAATAGAGGACATTAAAAGTCATTCACCAGAAATCTCTGAGAAGATAGAAAATGAAATAAAGAAACAAATCCATGAGGCTATAGAGGAACTCAAATTAGAAATAATGTCTTACTTAAAGACAGAAATAAAAACCTTAGTAAATCAGTTGCTCAACATAGCTAGAAAGAAATAGATAAAAAAATACAGGAGCATGGGAAATTGATTGAAACTTTGAATGACCAATTCAGAAAACAAGGAGAATCCATGAAACAAATTCAAAGAGATATCCAAGAAATAAAAAATTGTATTGAAAGCTGACAAAACCTTTTAAATGAAGCTGAGGATAGAATTTCAGACCATGAGGACAGGATGCAGATAGCAATCTAGCAATCATGAAAGGGTAGAACTTATAAAACAACAAAAGCATGAAATGACAATCCAGCAGTGTCAAGATGATGCCAGGAGAAGCAATGTAAGATTAATAGGCATCAGTGAGGAGGCAGGAGACAACGCAAAGGACATAACTAAACTGTTCATGGAAATAATAGCAGAAAATTTCCCAAACATGGGGGAGAAATCTGATATACAAATAAGTGAGGCATATAGAACACCAAACAATCACAACCAACATAAATCTATACCGAGACATACAATAATTAAGATATCAGACACACACCATAAAAACAGAATACCAAAAGCTGTCAAAGAATAGACACAACTCACCTATCAAGGAAAACCTATTAGATTCATGATAGGCTTCTCAGCTCAAACCTTCAGGTTAAGAGAAGCTTGGAGTGAAGTATTTCAAGCTCTAAATGAAAACAACTTTCAACCCAGACTGATGTACCCAGCAAAACTATGTTTCAATTTTAATGGAGAAACAAGATACTTCCATGACAAAGAACAACTGAAGAAATTCATGTCCACCAAACCAACCTTAGAAAGAGTGCTGAAAGACATCCTAGATAGAGATAAAAATGACCACAACCTCCAGAAAAACAACAGAAAGAAACCACCAGGCTGGACAAGAAATTAAACAAGGGAGAAAAAGAGGAAACCAACAATAGGAACACAATATGGCAAAGTCAAGCCAGTACATATCAGTAATATCCATAAATGTAAATGGGCTCAACTCACCTATCAAAAGAAACAGGTTGATGGAATGGATCAAGAAACAGGATCCCACAATATGCTGTATACAAGAAACACATCTGACTCAAAAAGTAACTCATAGATTAAAAGTCAAAGGATGGAAAACAGTATTCCATGCAACAGGAGCCCAGAAAAAAGCAGGGGTAGCTATTCTGTTTGCAGACAAAGTGAACTTCAAACCTAAAAGGATTAAAAGAGATGAAGAAGACCACTACGTACTAATTAGTGGAAAATGACAAGAGGAAGAACTAACAATTATAAATATATATGCACCAAATACAAGAACACCCAAATATATGAGACAAATACTAATGGACATGAAAAACCAAATACACAAGAACACAATTGTAGTAGGAGATCTTAACACCCCAATGTCACAAAGAGATAGGTCAACTGGACAAAAAGTCAGCAAAGAAATAACAGAACTGAATCTTACCTGTGAGCGAATGGACTTAGTGGATGTTTACAGAATGTTCCACCCAACCACATCAGAATATACATTCTTCTCAGCTGCACATGAGTCATTCTCCAAAATAGACCATATATTAACCCATAAA
Organism: Hydrochoerus hydrochaeris; assembly: GCA_004027455.1. Taxonomy (NCBI): domain Eukaryota; kingdom Metazoa; phylum Chordata; class Mammalia; order Rodentia; family Hydrochaeridae; genus Hydrochoerus; species Hydrochoerus hydrochaeris. Next base: position 63,835 of record PVLA01002211.1, on the reverse strand, counting down.
GCATTCTTTTTTAAAAAACAATTTTTAATTTTAAAGAGAATAAAACAAAAGAGGACAGATCTAAGCAGATCGGAACAGAACATTGTAAGCAACATAGTACTTCGCAGCAAGACAATTGGATATTAACAGTAGCTATCATAATGTCTCTTTCTTTGAAATAGTTGAGCTTAGCTTTACACACAATAATGTGAAACATAACAAAATAGAATAAAACCACTCAACAGAATGAAAGTATTGCAAGGCATTCTGAACCAAATAAATGAAGATGGAAAATGACTACTACATTATCTCATTTTCCACAAAAAATTTGTTTATACTATCATACATATTAAAATCCAATAAGAACAACGTGATAGAATCAATGGTAATAGAAAAACAAGAGCAAGGTAGGACTTTAGAGTAAGATGATATCAAATCAACAATGGCTGCTATATTGTCTTTTCTTCAAAATAACTATTCATGCCATTACATATATTAAGATCAAACAAAGCAGAATAAAACCATTCCAACCAATGAATGAAAACATAAGACTTCAAAGCCATATAATGGTGGACCATGATAACCATAAAATCTTCTGTACTCTTACCATTTCTTACACTAGGGAGACTATATGGTATTTATACATGGGAATTTGATTTATTTCACTTATGAGTATGGATTCAAGTTGCATCCATGTATTTATAAATATCTCAATGTGATCATTCTTTATAGCTGAGTAGTACTCCATTGTATAAAAGTTCCTCGATTTTTTTATACATTCCTCAGTTGATGGGCACTTAGGTTGTTTCCAAGATCTGGCTATTACAAATTGTGCTGCTATAAACATGGGTGCACATATATCAACATGGTAAGATGTTTTCAGATCTTCTGGGAATATGCCTAAGGGTGGAATAACTGGGTCAGGTGGGACCTCCAACCCCAGCTTTTTAAGGAATCTTCAGATTGACCTCCACAATGGTTGCACCAGTCTACACTCCCACCAACAGTGCAGAAGAGTTCCCTTTTCCCCACAGCCTCTCCAGCATTTGTTGTTGGTAGTTTGTTGATCCTGACCATTTTTTCTGGAGTGAGATGGAATCTCAGTGTAGTTTTAATTTGCATTTCTCTAATGACCAGTGATGAGGAACATTTTTTCATGTATTTATTTGCCATTTGTATTTCTTCCTCTGAGAACTGTGTGTTCATCTTGGATGCCCATTTTTGCACTGGGTCTTTGAATTTCAGGGGTCTGATTTTTTTTTTAATTCTTTATAAGTTCAAGACAGAAGTCCTTTGTCTAAGGGACAGTTCACTAAGATTTTTTCCCGGTGTGTGGGTTCTCTTTTCACTCTGCTGGAGATTTCTTTCAATATGCAGAAACTGTTTAATAAGATGTGATCCCAGTTATTGATTCTGGGAAGTATTTCTCATTTAGTTTGGTTCTTGCTCATGAATTCTCTACCAACACCTATGTCTTCAAGATTTTTACCTGCTTTGTCTTCCAACAGATTTAGTGTTTCTGTTTTAATATTTAGATCTTTGATCCATTTAGATGTTAGTTTAGTACATGGTGATAAGCATGGGTCTAATTTTTGTTTTCAGCATATGGAAAGCCAGTTTTTCCAGCACCATTTATTAAAGAGACTATTGTTCATCCAGTGAACATGCTCAGCCCCTTTATCAAAGATGAGTTGGCTGAGTGTGTTTGTAGTTGTACCTTCTAGTTTATTCTATTGATATTCAGTCTGTTTTTATTCCAATACCATGTTGATTTTATTATGGTAGTTTTGTAGTATAACTTCAAGTCAGGGATTGTGATGCCTCCTGCCTTGCCTTTGCTGCTTAGAATTGCCTTAGCTATTCTAGGTTTCTTCTGGTTCCAGATGAATTTTAGGAGTGATTTCTCTAGATCTATGAGGTATGTTAGTGGTATTTTCATTGGGATTGCATTGATGTGTATAACAATTTTGGGAGAATGGCCATTTTCACAATATTTGCTCTTCCTATCCATGAACAAGGGATGTCTTTCCATTTGCTGAGGTCCTCTTTGATTTCTTTTTTCAAGGTATTATAATTTTCCCTGTACAACAATTTTACATCTTTTGTTACATTAATTCTTAGGTATTTCATTTTTTTGGATGCTAGTGTGAAGGGTGTGGCTTCTCTTAATTCTCTCTCAGTGATTTTGTTGTTAGTGTATAAGAATGCTATTGATTTTTGAGTATTGACTTTGTATCCAGCTATATTGCTGAATTTATTTATTATATCTAGGAGTCTTTCAATGGAGGTTTTGGGGTCTTCTATGTAGAGTATCTTGTCATTTGCAAATAATGATAATTTAACTTCTTCTTTTCCTATATTTACTCCTTTTACTTCTTTCTCTTGTCTAATTGCTCTGGCTAGTATTTCCAGTACTGTGTTGAATAGGAGTGGTTATAAGGGACATCCTTGTCTTGTGCCTGATTGCAAGGTAAAAGCTATCAGTTTTTGGCCATTTAATATGACACTGGCTGTTGGTTTATCATAGATGGCCTTTATCATATTGAGGTAAAGATGATCTATTCCAATTCTCTGTAAGGTTCTTATCATGAATGGGTGTTGGATCTTATCAAAAGCTTTTTCTGCATCTACAGAAATGATCATGTGATTCTTACTTTTGGCTCTATTGATATGGTTGATTACATTTATTGATTTACCTATGTTGAACCATCCCTGCATGCCTGGGATGAATCCCATTTGGTCATGGTGTATAATCTTCTTGATGATTAGCTGCATCCTGTTTGCCAATATTTTATTGAGAATTTTTGCATCTATGTTCATTAGGGAGATTGGCTTGTAGTTCTCTTTTTTAGTTGGGTCTTTCTTAGGTTTTGGTAGTAGAGTAATATTTGCTTCCAGGAATGACTTAGGGAGAATTGCTTCCCTTTCAATTTCATTGAAGAGTTTGAGGAGTGTCGTCATTGAGTCTTCTTTATTTCTTGTAGAATTCCACAGTGAATCCATCTGGGCCTGCGTTCTTCTTTGTTGGTAGGGACTTGATTACATTTTCAATTTCATTAATAGAAATTGGGTTATTCAGCAGTTTTACATATTCTTGATCCAGCCTTGGTGGTTCATATGTTTCTAAGAATCTGTCCATTTCTTCTGTGTTATCAAACCTATGAGAGTAGAGGTTTTTGAAATAGGTATTGATGATCTTCTGTAGTTCCACAGGGTTGGTAGTGATTTCTCCTTTTTCATTCTGTATTGCATGAATTTGAGTCTTTTCTTTCCTTTTTAAAATTAGGTTGGCTAGGGGCTTTTCAATTTTATTTATTCTTTCAAAGAACCAACTCTTTGATTCATTGATTCTTTGAATTGTTTTCTTAGTCTCTATTGCATTAATTTCTGCTCTGATCTTTATAATTTCTTCCTTCTTTTGCTTTTGGGCTTGACTTGCTCTTCTTTTTCTAGATGCTTGAGGTGTAATATCAGGCTGCTTATTTGTGTTCATTCTGTTTCCCTAATGTGGGAACTCAGTGCAATAAATTTTCCTCTGAGGACTGCTTTCATTGCATCCCAAAGGTTCTGGTAAGTTGTATTTGTATTTTCATTTGCTTGTAGATATTGTTTAATTTCTTCTTTAATTTCTTCTGTGACCCACTGATTGCTCAAGAGTGTATTTTTTTAATTTCCATATGTTTGTGGGGTTTTTGCAGTTCTTTTATTGTTAATTTCCAGTTTCATGGTGCTATGATCTGATAACATGCATGGCATAATTTCTATTCTTTTGCATTTACTTAAATGTGTTCTGTGGGTTAGTATATGGTCTATTTTAGAGAATGTCCCATGTACTGCTGAGAAAAATGTATATTCTGATATTGTTGGATGGAACACTCTGTATACATTTATCAAATCCATTTGTTCACAAGTGTGATTCAGTTCTGTTATTTCTTTGCTGATTTTCTGTCTAGTTGATCTATCCCTTTGTGTCAATGGTGTGTTAAAGTCTCCTGTTATAATTGTGTTATTGCCTATTTGATTTTTCATTTTTGTTAATACTTGCTTTGTGTAGTTGGGTGCTCTGGAATTTAGTATATATATAGTTAAAATTGTTATCTCTTCATCTTGCAGTTTTCCCCTAACTCGTATGTAGTGACCTTCTTTATCTGTTTAGACCATCCTTGGTTTGAAGTTCACATGGTCTGCAAACAGAATAGCTACCCCCACATTTTTGGAGTTCCTTCTGCATGGAGTATTGTTTTCCATCCTTTGACTTTCAGTCTATGAGTTTCCTTTTAGGTTACATGGGTTTCTTGTAGACAGCATATGGTTGGGCCTTGTTTCTTGATTCATTCTGCCAGTCTGTTTCTCTTAATTGGTGAATTGAGACCATTTACATTAATGGTTATAACTTTCATATATTGGTTTATTGTTGACATGTTATCTTTCTGATGTTGTATCTTAACATTCCATTCTGTTTAATTGTCTATCTTGCTTAGTGGTTTTTTCCTATGTGTATCTAGAGTATCTTTTGGTATTTTTTGTAGGGATGGTTTGGTGATTATGAAGTTTTTCAGCTGTTCTTTGTCATGGAAGTATCTTATTTCTCCATCCATTTTGAAGGACAGTTTTGCAGGGTACATTAGTCTGGGTTGGAAGTCATTTTCCTTTAGGATTTGAAACACTTCACTCCATGCTCTTCTTGACTTCATTGTTTGTGTTGAGAAGTCTGCTGTGATTCTGGTAGGTTTTCCTTTATAGATGATCTCTCTTTTCTCTCTAATAGCTTTTAATATTCTGTTCTTATGTTGGATTTCTGGGATTGTGATTATTATATGTCTTGGTGTAGTTTTATTTTGGTTATGGCTGCTTGGAGTTCTATATGCTTCACTAATCTTTATGTCAGTTTCCATACTCATGTTTGGGAAGTTTTCAGCTATTACTTCTGTAAATAGTTTTTTGATATCATTTGTTTTGTGGCCTTCTTTTTCATTTATCCTTATTAATCTTACATTGTTTTTCTTTGCATCATCTTGCAGCTGTTGAATTGTTATTTCCTGATTTCTTGTTATTTTTAGAAGATCTTTCCTTTCCTGTTCACTAGCTGCAAACTCATCTTCGAAGTCTGAGATTCTATCTTCACTTTCTTTGAGGCAGTTTTTGCAACTTTCAGTAGGTTTTTGATTTCCTGTATATCTCTGAATCTGCTTTTTGCATTCTGTTTTTTTCTTAAACTGTTCATTCAGGGATTCTATCATTTTGCTTTGTTCTTCCACATTTTTATCTGTCTTCATTGGATGCATTCACTACTTCTTTCACTACTTTTATCATTTCTTCTTTTACTTGGGAGATTATGTTTTATTTGAGTTCCCTCATAGTTTCCTGTACTTGCTTCTTTATTTCAGTTCATATCACTTCAGGCATTTCAGGTGTATGTGCAGTATTTTCTTCTATGTACATGGTTCCTAGGTTTTCTTGGGATGGGATGGAGTTTTGAGATTGTATTTTGGTCTTTCATTTTGTCATTTTCCTATATTTCCATGTTTCCAGCAATGTTCCAAAGCTTTCCCTGGGTGTGCTGGAAATGACCTCCTGCACCCTCAGCCACTGGGACTCAGGTGGCCTTGGCCCCACTCACACGGTGGGCCTGGCTTCCTTGGCTGAAAGGTCATTGGGCGCCATACACCCAAGCCCGTGGGATCTCTGGAACCCAGTCCAGTATCCTAAGGGGGCTGGGCAGGCACCCAGCCATCAGGATCAATGGTCCCAAACTTTTCTGGGCTTGCCCTGGCAAGCTCCAACTCACCTCATGGTGAGGAATGGGCCTGGCTCCTCTTTCGGCAGGCCTGGATTCCCTGGTTTAATGAAGGTCGCTGGGCATAGTCCACTCAAGCCAGAAGAACCTCTGGAGCCTAGTTCAGTGTCCAAAAGGGGCTGTGCAGGCACCTAACCACATGGATCAATGGTCCCAAACTTCTCCGTGCTTGCCCTGGTGAGCTGCAACTCACCTCGCAGCGGCGACATGGGGTTTGCTCCCTTTTTGGGCAGGCCTGGCTTCCCTGGTTGAATGAAGGTTGCTGGGCATGGTCCACTCAAACCCACAGAACTTCTGGAGCCTAGTCCAGTGTCCTAAGGGGGCTGGGCAGGCACCCAGCTGCCAGGATTGATGGTCCCAAACTTTTCTGAGCCTGCCTTGGCAAGCTGCAACTCACCTCAGAGTGCAGCACAGACTCCCCTTTCAATCCCAGCTCCCCTTTCTGTGGCCATAAAACATTCTTAAATAATGCAAATGGAGTGAAATTGTCCCATCCTTAAAATCTGATCATAGCGCACTAAAATTGGAAATTAATGGCCAAAAAGCTTGCAAAACCTGCAGAAATACATGGAAATTAAATAACAGCCTTCTGAATAGTGGGTTACAGATGAAATTAAAGAGGAAATAAAACGCTACCTATAATACAATGAAAGTGTAAGTACAACATACCGTAACCTATGGGATGCAATGAAAGCAGTCCTAAGAGGGAAATATATAGCAATAAATAGTCACATCAAGAAAACAGAATAAGCACAAATAAACAACCAAATGCTACATCCTTCTAGAAAAGAATACTCAAATCCAAAGCTCATAGAAGAGAGGAAATTGTAAAGATTAGAGCAGAAATCAATGTAATTGAAGCTAAAAAAAATACAAAGAATTAATGAATGAAAAAGCTGGTTTTTTGAGAGAATAAACAAAACTGATAAACCCCTAGCCAACGTTATCAAGAAAAAAGAGAAAAATCTCAAATCTATGCAATAAGGACTGAAAAGAAGGAAATTACTGCAGATCTCATCGAAATTCAAAAGATTAACACCTACTTTGAAAATCTCTACTCATATAGGGTGGAAAACACAGAGGAAATGGACAGATTTCTAGGAACATATGAACTACCAAAGCTCAACCAAGAAGATATAGCAATTTTTAATAACCCAATATCACCTACTGAAATTGAAAACATAATTAAAAACTTACCAACAAAGAAAAGCCCAGGTCCTGATAGATTCATGGCTGAATTCAACAAGAAATTTAGAGAAGATATGATGCCAATACTCCTTAAACTCTTAATGAAATTGAAAGAGAAACAGTCCTCCCTAAATCATTCCTGGAGGCAAATATCACTCTCATACCAAAACCAAAGAAAGACCCAACCAAAAAGAACTATAGTCCAATCTCACTAACAAACATTGATGCAAAGATTCTCAATAAAATACTGGCAAATAGAATGCAGCAAATCATTAAGAAGATTATACACCACAATCAAGTGGGATTTATTCCAGGAATGCAAGGATGGTTCACCATATGCAAATCAATAAATGTAACACACCACATCAACAGAGCCAAAAACAAAAACCACCAGGTCATCTCAATAGACACAGAAAAAGCTTTTGATAAAATCCAAAACATGTTCATGATAAAAAAAAAAACCTTCAGAAACTCAGAATACACAGTGTCTACCTCAATCTTTCAAAAGGCCATCTATGACAAACCAATAGCCAACATTATACTAAATGGACAAAAGCTGAAAGCTTTCACTTTAAAATCAGGAACAAGACAAGGACGTCCACTATCACCAATCCTATTCCATATAGTTCTGGAAACACTAGCCAGGGAATCAGACAAGAGAGAGAAATAAAAAGAATAAAGATAGGAAAGGAAGAACTTAAACTATGACTACTTGCAGATGACATGATACTCTATATAGAAGACTCAAGAAACTCCATTAAAAGACTGCTAGAGGGCTGGGGATTTAACTCAGTGGCTTCAGTGCCTGCCTAGCAAGCACAAGGTCATGAGTTCGATCCCCAGTACCAAAAAAAAAAAAAAAAGACTACTAGAGGTAATAAACAAATTCAGCAATGTAGCTGGATACAAAGTAAATGCTCAAAAATCAATAGCATTCCTGTACACAAACAAAAACTCACCAAGAGAAACTATGGAAATACCACTTTTCACAATAGTATCTTAAAAAAAAAATGAAATACCTAGGAATCAACCTAACCAAGAATGTAAATGACCTACTTACTGAAAATTATGCTATGCTAAAAATGGAGATTGAAGAGGATATTAGAAAATGGAAGGATATTCCTCACTCTTGGTTAGGAAAAACCAACGCTGTGAAAATGGCCATACTCCCAAGACTGTTATACAGATTTAATACAATCCCAATCAAAGTACCATCAACATACACTACAGATGTAGAGAAAACAGTCTAATATTCATTTGGAAACAGAAGAAACCTAGAATAGCAAAGGCGATTCTGGGCAACAAAGCCAAGACAGGGGCATCTCAATTCTTGACCTGAAACTATAAAAAAGCCACAGTTATAAAATCAGCATGGTACTGGCAAAGAAATACACTTGAGGATCAATGGAAAAGATTAAAAGATGCAAGCAGTACTACAAAGACACTCAGCCACTTGATATTTGACAAAGGGGCTAAACAAATTCACTGGAAGAAGGATAACCTCTTTAATAAATGGTGTTGGCAAAATTGGCTTTCCACATGCCAAAGACTGAGAAAAGACCCATGCCTATCACCATATACTAAACTAAAATCAAAATGGTTCAAGGATCTAAATATTAAAACAGAAACACTAAATCTACTGGAAGACAAAGTAGTTAAAAATCTTGGAGACAAAGGGGTAGGGAGAGAATTCATGAATAAAACACAAATCACAAGGGAAATACTTTAAAGAATCAACTGGGATCTCATATTACTAAAAGGTTTTTGTACTTCAAAAGAATCACCAACAAAGTGAAAAGGAAACCCACAGGATAGGAAAGAATTTTAGCCAACAATCCCTCAGACAAAGGACTTATATCCAGAACATATAAAGAACTGAAAAACATCAATCCCCCCAAATTCAAAGACCCTCTCCAAAAATGGGCATCAGAGATGAAGGCACAGTTCTCAGGTGAAGATGTACAAATGGCAAGTAAATATATGATGAAATGTTCACCATCACTGGTCATTTGAGAAATACAAGTTAAAACAGCATTGAGATTTCATTTCACCCTGGAAAGGATGGCTGCCATCAAGAAAACAACTGATAACAAATGTTGGTGAGGCTGCAGGGAAAAAGGAATTTCTCCACTGTTGGTGGGAGTGTAGACTGGTGCAGCCATTATGAGGTCAGTATGGAGATTCCTCAAAAAACTAGGACTGGAAGTTCCATTCAATCCAGCTATTTCCCTCCTGGGTATTTTCCCAGAAAACCTGAAAAGATCATGTCATAGTGATATATGTGCCTCCATGTTCTTTGCAGCACAGTTTATAATAGTTAAATCTTGGAAACAACCAAAATGCCCATCAACCACAGAGTGGATGAAAATATGTGGTATTTTTATACAATGGAATACTACTCAGATATAAAAAAGGATGACCTTGAGGCCTTTATCAGTAAATGGAGGCAACTTGAGAATATCCTGATTAGTGAAATAAGCAAAACTCAAATTAGTAAATATCACATTGTCTCTCTAGTGTAAAAAATAAGAACAGACAGAATAATGGTACCCAAAAAGTATAATAGATATAAAAGTATAGTAGATATAAAAGTATAATAGATATAATAGATATTATAAAAGTGAAAGGGAAGGAAAGTGCTCTGAAGGGTATAATAGTATGTATAGTGTATAAAATAAATGATCATATCATTGAGCTTTTTTTTAGATCATTGAACAGAAGAGTCTGTACTGTCTATGTTTGAGTGTCTAGCCACTTTTTATGCTTTGTCTTTGTAACTTTAACAACTTTTGTTAAGTGAACAGGATGTAATGTATGAACTAGTGATATCATGATGTTAATTTTTTTTCAAACTCTGTATTCTACATTTTCTTCTTGTTTTTTCTATATTGTCTTAATTTTCTTTTCTTTCTCTCTTAAAATAAAAAAAGACTGACAATGAAGTGTGCATCCACAAGCCAAGAAATGTGAAAGATTGCTAGTAAACCCCATAAGTTAAGAAATGTGATTAGCACTACATCCTACTCATGAGTCTGAGACAATGAAACTCGATTTAAGGCACTCATTATGCCACAACAATATCTACTTATTTCAGCGACCAAAGAAACTTGCTAGAATATGCTGTCACGGAACTGCAAAACAACACCATAGTGATGGACAAGCTTGGTAGGATATGCTTTGAGTAAACTGTGCAGAGCAACACATGTGTTGTATGCTGCTCTGTCCATTTCATAGCAATATTCTCAGTGTCCTGTGAGAAACAGAGTGGACAGCAAATTCTCTGCTCCTCTCCAGCTCTACTGTATACCCCAGTGTCTTCTTGGGAGATACAAATGCCAAACCGACTGGTAAATGTAATGAACAGAGTCTAAGTCCATGTTTCAAGACCAGTGAATTCCTGGGCATGAGACAACTTCTACGCTTCCTTTGCTATAGAATGAATTCATTGATCAGAAGCAATGCTGTGCAGGATAACATGTCTGTAGATGAGAGATTTTGTAAGTTCAGCACTGGTGATGCTGGAAGAAGTATCATAAGAAGGAAGTCAAATTTATATCCAGAATACATGTCTTATCCAGTAAAGATGACTCTGCCCCTATAGTAATAGAAACAGCTCACTGTAATCAAACGCCGTATCTTTAGCTACCCACTGCACACGTTAATGCTGCATTTTGATGGCAATTATTGGTGCTTAACAATAAGCAGTAACCAAGTCGCTTCTTTTGAAGGGGAAGTCCACAACACTGAACTTAAGAAGTTTTCTCATCTCTGTCATTATGATCTTTTTTTTTTCTGGATTATTGAAAATCAAACATTGAGAGATTTGGGAATGATGTAGATTAGTATCCAGCTAATTACCATGCAGCTCATATGATGACTGAGATTGTTTTAAGAAGTAGATTTCTCCAAAATTCTCTGTAAAATTCAAAATTCCTATTTTACCTCCTTTCTGGAATGCTGTCATCATCCATCTCTATGCCTGTCTTTCAAGTGTTTCTATTACTCATGTGAGAATCTGTTAGTTATGCATGAATAGAGAAAAATTTCAAATACTTATTTTTAGGAAGAATAATCTTACTGTGACATCCAATTTAAATTAGATTTCTTCATTGTGGAAAAACATGAACATCATGAGACATTTCTTTGTTATATCATGAGCATTTCCTGTGGCTGTAAAAGTTGTTGTGTTTCTTTTTAATTGTGTTACAGCTATAAAGTCCTGTGGTTTACTCATATATATAACTATTTTCACTTTCATCACAATTCCACTTTCTCCTAGATTTTAGGTCTATAATTTAGTTGAATTTTCTAGTTACAGATTCTAAAAGATAATTCAAATTTTATAGCTTGTGTCAGCAATACACTCCTGAGTTATTCAAGCATTTTCTTTACACTAAAACAGGACTGAGACTAAAATGTGCAGAACTTAATAAAATTCTAACTTGAGCACAAATTATCTGCAGATCTTATTAAAATGAAGAATCTGATTAGGTAGACCTGGGGTGGCATTGGAGATTCTGCATTTCTAATATTTTATAAAACAGTGGTTATAAGGTGCCAAAATGTGGGAATGTATTTCAAAAACAAATGATTAAATGTGAAACACAGGTTGTTTTGGAGCCTTTTCTTACCAGCTCATGGGAGACTATTAAATTTTCAGAAATTTTTCAAGCTGGTTGCTGAACATAGCTATTGCTAAAAGTTAAAAAGAAATATAATATCTATTAAATAAACACTATAACAAAAGATATAAATATTTAAAACATCCCTTCTTTAACAAATTTCCTACATTTTACTTTTGTGTATGATCTTGAGGTTGTTCATGCCTATTGTGTCTGTATGATGAAAATATACCTAAAGGTTTTGCTTTCTAGTGTGCATCTCATGTCCTAATCATCTCTCGTTGGCCTCACATTTTAATGCTCTCACATTGAGTATTAAGCTTCAACATATGAATTTTGAGAAATACAAACATTTCAGACAGTAGATCCCTAAAGGATATAGATTAGAGGAGCTCAATGCTCTGTAACTACACTCAAGTCCCAGACTTGAAAGAACACTAAGTGTCACTTTATTTCTTCCATATCTGCAAAGAGCAGCACCCTTAAGATTAAAACACTTAATGACCAGAGCAAAAGGAGAGATTGAGAAGCAAATAAAAAATACAGGAATGAACTTTAGTTCAACCCAGTTGTTACATGTAGTTCAGAATTCAGCATAAATACCTTGAGTGTCTTGTTGCTGCTCTTATATCTTAAAGAGCTTATTTATATTTTTTATTCATGACAATGTCTTTGCTGTACTATAAAAATCAAAAGGGTCTTGAAATAGTTCTTTGAAATACTGATACTTTTTCTATACAGAGACAATGATTTTTAGTTTAAAACCTTTTATTAAAATGAACATTTTTGTGAATGCGTGCATTAGAATGAATGTAGGTTTTAGGAATCCTTATTACTACTCAGAAAACTTTAGAGCAAAACAGTCTCTGGAATCAGACTTTCCACAGTTATTGGGTTTTTTTTACAGTTTAAGTGATGCATATTCTTATATTTTAACTTTTCAAGTAGTTTCTGAGTTTTCAATTTGTCTCACACGTTTTTAGTGTTTATATATGGTAGCAATGTTGGGATGAAAATTGATACCAGATAATAATTTCAAAATAAATAAAATTTGTTCTTTAATCTATAAATAACTCATCCATTGAAATTCAGTTCAAGTTTTCTTCCCAATCCATTAATCCCCATTGACCACAAAAGTTCAAAATGCTCTCTCTCTCCTACCTCGTTTCTGAATTCCTGTGTATTTCCTGCTTGGAAAGAAAATCAACCAGAACACAGTTCACGTTAAGACTTTCTTAGAAAATGCCTGGCACGAGAAAGTTCTGGGGAGGGAAGGAGTCTCTTAAATTGAGGAAGCAAGTAGGATGTACCACAGGACTTTGAGGTAGGTCAAATTTTCCATTCTGGTAAAAAGACAAAGAGAGTTTTTCAAGTGCATTAGCAGTCTGACTATTATCACAACAGTGAAGAGGAAGTTAGGGTTTATGTCATGTGTAGGAGTGGGTGGAACAGCTGCCAGAGACAAGTGCACAGCAGAGAATTCTCAGGTCTCAAATGCTTGGTTTCTTTCACATATTACTGTTACTCACTTGACATTTTCTAATATTCCCTAACTTGGTTGACCATAAAAATTATCTTAGACACTTGGAAGAGTGAAGAGGAAGGCTACTAAACAGGCACACATGACACGGTCATCATCCATTTAACTCAGCTTTTCTTTCTGTTTATTTCCTCTGCTCAATTAAACTTTCAGCCTGTATGAATCACAACAAAGTACCAGTCTTTTAAAAAATTGCTTTATTGACTGAAGTAAAACAGCAAAATAATAAGTATAACAACCTTCATATAGAAGACTCATTAATTATACCTGCAAAGTCCTTTCGAGAAATTTTAGTTCAGTTCATATTTACCACACTTTTCCTGAGGCATATGTATTATACGTGGGTCTATCCCCTCACATTACTATAATGTCATCTAACTAGTTTTATTATGCATGCTGTTCAATTAATTTTCCCTTTTTCTAAATGGGAAAAAATTAGTATCACTCCTTTATATAAAAGAGAACTTGAATATATAAGAAAGTAAGTAAAATGTACTCACCAGACATTTTAATTAGTGAGAGTATCATAAATTCATTCTAAGACCAGTATTAATTACAAAGGTATATGTAAAAAGAGATTTTCCTTTAAATTACCAAAAACCCTATCATGGCTATGAAATTTAGGATAAAATAAGATGAGACCAAATGAAGCAAACACATGAATATTGACAATGGTAAAGTAACAGCACAACATATTAAAATGCCCACGTTCAAAGTGCTGCATATCATTGACTCTTAAGATTTGGGTCTAAAGTGCCCCCCACCAAGGTCTCATGTGTTTAGAAGGCACCTGGATGGTAGGGGTGCTATGTACCAGTGGACCGATCCATGCATAACATTAGCCGCTTAACGTGCTGTTAGGAGGAAAGGCCAGTTGTAGATCTGTCACTGAGGAACGTGACCCACAAGGCCACGTTCTTGTCCCAACGTCCTCCCTTGCCTCGGTTTCCTGGCGGTCATGGGTTGAATAGTTTTATTTCATACTCTTCCCCTACACCATTTTTGCCCTGGGAGACAACCAACTATAGACTGGAACCATGAGCCAAAATAAACTTCTTCTCCTTCAAGTTATAGTGTCAGGTATTTCCCAATGATGGGAAGGTGGGAAATATGCTGACTGATTTTATAAACCATTTATTCTTTCTAAAACTTCTTTCCCACAAACTAGAATAAATTGATTCATTTGAGCAAATCTTTGATAAGCATCATCAATTTGTGGAAAAGATCTCACTAGTTAGTTATTTTGTATTTCAAATATTAATGAAATAGGATACCTACAGGTGAGGGGCTTATATTCCAATGTACAGGGGTAAATATATTGACAATAAGTGCATTTTTAAGAATATATTTTTGTGTATCAGAGAAATGCATAAACGGTACACTGGTTGACCCCCTAAAAAAGGGTAGATGTTTCTTACCCTTAGGACTTTGCAGGTATAATTAATGAGTCTTCTATATGAAAGTTGTTATACTTATTATTCTATTTCAACCTATTTACTGTTTTACTTCAGTCAATAAAGCAATTTTTTAAAAGACTGGTACTTTGTTGTGATTCATACAGGCTGAAAGTTTAATTGAGCAGAGGAAATAAACAGAAAGAAAAGCTGAGTTAAATGGATGATGACCGTGTCATGTGTGCCTGTTTAGTAGCCTTCCTCTACACTCTTCTAAGTGTCTAAGATAATTTTTATTGTCACCCACATTAGGGAATATTAGAAAACGTCAAGTGAGTAACAGTTATATGTGAAAACTCAGAAATAACTTTGACTTAAAATTTTTTTCATGTTATTCAAGCAAAGGAAAAAAATCTCAAATTATTTTCTTTCAGTACCAGGTAAATATTTTAAAATTACATTTTATTAGCAAATTGATTTATTGTTAAATTTTGAAATAAATAACAATTTTAAAATATTCATAATTTACCATCCCCAAATATCCACTACTGGATTTAACTTTCTTCTATTTTTTCTTTTCAAGATACACCTTAATAGAATCTGAGTAACAAAAAATTTTTAAGCTGATCTTTCTCATTTACTAGAAACCATGGGAATCATCTATCTCATTACATACATTTCAGAAGCATAACTTGTATGGCTACAAAATATTATACTTCAAGATTTATCTTTATTAAAATACAATAGAAAAGGAAAATCTTATTTCATTTTCCTGGCATAAATGCAAACTCTGAAAAACTCTAACATACTCTTGCATGAATAAATGCTTTATCCCAATAAAATAAATTTCTAGATATAAAATTACTGAATGAAAGGAAATGAATATTTTAAGACTTTTGACACAAATTACCAATTTGCCTTTGAGTAAGATTTGTTATTTATATCTCTATTATTTATACCGAAGTTTTTCAATTACATGCAAACTCAAAAAATGCTATTATTATTTTAAAACAAAATGACAGAAAAATCTACTCATGTCAGTTTCATACTTTAAAAGCATTTTTAATTTAATTTTGCATTTTCCTGTCCTCTGATTCTGTTGAACCTTTTCATATTTGTCTACTTCTTCCATTTCTCAGTTTCTCTTTTATCTCATCCTGTGATATGCAAAATTCTCTCTTGAATTGTTCAATTACTTTTATTATTTTTGAGAATGTTTAATTATTAAAAATGAAGTATCTAGCCCACTATCATAATCATTGCATTTTCCAGATTTTTCAATGCTTTTTAACTTTATTATTAGTTTAATATATGAATTTTACTTGACATTTAGAAGGTTGAATTTTTTTTATTTTAAAGAGAACAAAACAAAAGAGGACAGATCTAAGCAGATCAGAACAGAACAATGTAAGCAGCACAGCACTTCACACAACAAGACAATTGGATATTAACAGTAGCTACCATAATGTCTCTTTCTTTGAAATAATTGAGCTTAGCTTGAATTTTTTAACATTAAAGATCACTATGTTTTTCCCATTACAGTTTTCATCTCCATGACAAGCTTAGTGAAGCCCTGCCTTTTGCAAGACTATAGAACAGTTGATATCTTTGTTACTTTTCTCTCTCTCAATGCTGAAACAAAATACCTGATACCCAAAGTTAAAGCAGGACAAGTTTATTTACCTCACAGTTTGTGGAGTTTCAGTTCATACTCCTAGCTGGCTCTGAGGCAGGCTAGGGGGCAACTGTCCATGGCAGTGGAAGATACCAAAAACAACAAGAGCAAAAGAAGGCAACGGGAAGGGAGATAGTTCTAAGTAACTTATAGGAAAGTCTCTTTCTACATATACCTTTGTAATTAATACTGGACTTAGAACGAATTTATAATACTCCCACTAATTAAAAGGAAGTGAACAAGAAAAAGGGGGCAAAAAGAAGGGAATAGACTGTCTGCAGGCTGTCCACCTTATATGGTAGCTGTAACACACACATCCCCAGCCTCAGCTCTAGACAATGAACCAATCACAAACTCCAGATTCCATGGCCTGCAAAAAGCCCACCCCACCATGACTGCATGAAGTTTTTGAAGGAACACACAAATCATAACTGTTGATTAAAAGTTCGTTTTAAAATAAAAGTTTGGTACACTTTTATTTTTTATAATTAAGTTTTTAATTTTTTTGTTTCACTTAATAATTCCTAACCATTAAATTTGCTTTACCGGAAATTCTGAGTGTGGAATATTAACATTGTGGACCTTTCATTTGTGCAATAAAACCTTTCATATTCTTTTATTTGAAACATTTTCACAAAGTTTTAGTGAGACTCTTTTTAATAAAAAAAGTTTGCTTTTACATTACCAAAATATTCCAGTTTAAAATTAAATTACTATTTTCATGAAATTTGTAGTGTTTTTTCTGATTTTGAAAGTTGCCAATAGTAAAATGCATGTCTTTTTCATACTGTTTCTCATAATGTCTGGTTCTCAAGTAGCACATAGGGTCTTTTTACTTAGCCTAACTTTGATTAATGTTTGTTCTGGCCATTGTTTTCTTGTCTTATATACTGCTGTTTCGTTTGCTTTTAACTCTATGGATTTTTTAAAAAGTTTTATTTTACTGATATAAACCACAGTGTTTTAGAAGATGCATGTTTGGTTCTATTAATGTTAACCTTTCAGTTTTTTGGATTTTTCTCATACACTTACTGGTTTTTGTTAATATAACCTGAGAAATTATGCTGCAACTGCTTTTCTATGATTTTCAATATTATGTTTTAAATGCTTTCATTTTCATTTTTGCATTAAAATATTTGACTTTGTTCACTTCAATATTCCTCATTATTCTACTGAACCATGATAGTATAATTTATTTATTTTTATCCTTTCATCTCTTCTGAAATGGGAGACGGAGTGTCTGACAGGACTTTGAAGAAGCTCCCTGAAAGAGAAGAAGCGCCCAGCTGCAACTTGGGGGAAGTAAATCTGGATGTCAGTTAAAGGAGCAATCCACTGCAGTCCTGGAGATAAGCAGGTTGGATGGATAGGCAAACTGGCTGAGATCAGCAGAAAGAGCATCACAGATCTAATCAGCTCTTCTGCAGAGAGAAGAGATAACACATTTCTAAACACATTTTAGGCTGTGTGGAAACTCATGCCTGTGCAGTAACTAAAGTTCCACCCCTTTCCTGTTCCTTTTGGGGGGAGACATGACTAATTAATGACGTTCCCTTTGGATCCCACAAAATTGTACATATGCTTTGGTAGGAGCTTCATCTATAGAGGAGCCAGCTTTCTGTTTATGATGTGACAACTTCTTTGCCTCTTTTCTAGGGCTGCTAATAGGACAGCCAGTTTTGTTTCTTTCCTACAATGAAGTTTTCAGTTATAAATTGCTTATAAATTCATCCTATTACCGCATTTTTAATTTCTATTTTCACTGAAGGAAGGACCCATGCTAGCCAAGGAAAAGCCTGTCTTTAGCCTCTGGTTTCACTAAAATCGTTTTCTACTGGTTAATTCTTACCTTTATCCAATCCGAGACATATTACTGCTCCTCTGTTTATTTTACTTTCATATGACTTGCAATCTTCTTTTTCTCAGGTTTCTCTGTTCTTTTTTTCACACACTATATTATACCTTGCCTCTGGAATTTTTGGATCTTTTTTCAGTGGCATGGTATTTTCTTATATTCAGTTAACTTTTTTAAATCTATTGTGGGTATTTTATTAAATGATTTAGTGATAATTTTCAAATTCATCTACTTTCTTTATGTCTTCATGATGATGTTCCTTTCTGTGAACCTGTGTTGCTTTTCTGTTAGATTTTATTTCTCTCCTCTTTCTCAAATGAAGTAGAAAATATAGAGACGAGGTATGTTCTCCAACAGATCTGTGATTGCTCATGATATTGCCTGCTTTATGAGAATGACGTTTCAAATGCATTCTCAGGTTTTGGGTATAAAGTAGATTACTATGCAGAAATACAAGATCAATATCCAGTCTCCACTGGTAAATGTATCTGGAGTAATATTTCATCTCTGGTGTTGATTCTTTTCTTCCACATACAGTTTAGTTTCTCTAAGTTGCAAAATGTCACATTCAGAAAATATTGTTACCAAGGTTCATCCACAGTCCTTTTATGTTTTCTTAGATATTGGGAAGAATTGAAAAGCACACTGCCTAAAGCTGTCAAAAAAAGAGGGTATTCAAACCTCAATTATAAACCCTTACTCTTGCCACTAGTGAAGTTCTTTCTTAATATTTAACTCCTGACACAGCTGCAAATAATACTGTATTTTTCCAGTCCAGTGTTACAGACTGAATTGTGGCTTCTCAAAACTCATGTATTAGAGTTCAAAACTTTAGTATCACAAAATGTAACCGTATTTGTAGATTAGGTTTTTACAGAGGTCATTAATTTAAAATAAAGTTATTGCCAGGAGTGGTGGCGAATGCCTATCATCCCAGCACTCGGGAGACTGAGGCAGGAGAATTGTTTGCAAGTTCGAGACCAGCCTGGGCTACAAAGTGAGCCCAAGGCCAGCCTGAACTGCATAACAAGACTCTGACTCAAAAAGATTTTTAAAAATGCTAAATATAAAATAAGGTTATCACTAAATCCCTTAATTAACATGACTAGGGAAAGTTTGGACAGATGGGTACAGATGGAAGGCCACAAAAAAAAGAAAAAGAAAAAAACAGAGAAGGGGACCGTGTAGAAGTCCAAGAGGCAGCATGCAGAAGAAACTCTAAGAAGAAACTTTGATCTTGGGCTTGCAGCCTCTAGACTGAGAAAATAATTTGTGGTTGTTAAAATGACCCCCTCTGTGGAACTTTGCTGCAGCAGCTTTAGAAAACTAATAATCTTTTTTCTCACCTATCTTGAAAGTTCTGTCTCCCATATTTATCTTCCTTCCAGCCCCTCTGCCCTATCCACCCTGATCTTGGCTGATAATTTCCCTTTATTTCACTGTTGAAGAAATTAGAAAAGAACCTCCATACTGCTTCTGTGGACTTATATGGTCAAGTGTGGAACAAAGGTAGAACCAGTAGGATATCTAAAGGTTTTCCAGTGACTATTGCCTCTGCTGAAGTACTCTTCCCTGAGATAGACACTGTCCGTCCTTCAAGTGATTATTCAAATATACACTCTATATGAGTTCAAGTTTGGCCATATTATTTAAAAACTCAATGCACTGCCCAACCCCTAATTCACCCTTATCCTGATCAACAATTCTACAGCAACTTCTAATATTCTGTCATTTGTTAATGTGCTGTGTTTGTTACATATTGTGTGGACTAACTATGCAGAAAAAGATGCTTATCTGTTCATTGATATAACTCATGCACTTCAAACTGTGCCTGGCACATAAGAAATTCTAAATAGGTATTTATTCAGTAAAGTAATAAATTGACTATCTTTGAACAATAACAATAGTCTTCAACCCAGCCTCCCTGTGTTTTTTGTGGTGTTGTTATAACATGGGGGAAGAAAAGATTCTACTTGGTATGTACAGTGTTCTTGACACACCAATTGGTTATCACTGTCTTGAATAATAAATTATGGATCAGCTATTCATACTGATAGCACCTTCTTTCCGAAGAATAAGTGCCTTTTCTGTCACAGTATGCCTCGGGCAGAATAGAAGCTTCAAATTCTTATTCTTAATGCAACTTCTGGTTTACTGGCTTTTGGCACAAAATTGTCCTACTACAACTCGCACCACACCTACCAGCCTCATTGCCACGGTACATTCTTGACCTTTCTTCCTTGCCAATGTTCAGTCTTTTCTGCTATGAGGTCTTATTACACAGAAATCAAGGCTATTGGATTTGGAGCCAAGTAGCCTGAATCTGAGTCTCCCTTTGCCTTTTCCCAATCAACCTGACTCGTTTTATGTAAAATGGATGTAAAATGGGAATAATGAATGAATATCATATAAAACCCATGAGAATTAAAATAGGTACTGCACATAAACTGTTTAATAGTATATTTCCAAATGGTAACCACTTAAAAAAAGTTTTATGTTGTTGTTGCTAATAAGGTCAGGTATCAATCTTATTCCAAAGGTGAATTTTTTCTTAGAGATCCCTGGAAAAAAGAAGCATTTTTTTTATTATTTTAAAGAGAATGAAACAACACTAAAATGAAACAAAATAAAAGAGTGATAGGACAGTAGGAAATCCACAATCATTACTATCTTGCATATTGTTATCCTCTAAATAGCTACTCAGACTAACAGTCCCAGGGCTGCAGAGTCAATCAAACAACGTAAGTGTCAGGTTGCTTCCCTATTTCAGTTATTATCGTCTCAGTCTGTGTCACAGCTTGTCATTTACAGGTAGGGGGTAAGGGCTGGAGGCAACTTCCTTCTGGCTCTCCCCCTGCCAGAGAGACCTTCAATGGCCCACAACTTCCCCTCTATTTTGCCCTGGCCAGCAGGGCCTCCGGAGGCACGCAGCGAGGTTGCACAGCTCCCCTGATGCTTCTCCCAGGCTGGTAGGGCTTCTGCCAGCTCATGGCGGGAGGGGAAGATTGTGTGTCGTCCTTGGGGCTTCTCACTGGCTGGCAGGGCTTCTGCCAGCTAAAAGCATTTTTTTATCCTGTTCCTTTTTAATTGGCATCAGCCAGTTTAGAACTTTACTTTTTTATATTTTCGTGGAAATTGCCATTTGGGCTATAAAATCAAACTTTTTTGTAGGTAGACTAATTTTGACCTCCCCCTGTCCTGTACTGAGCCCAGCTTTCTCTGCATTCTTTGAAGCTCCCAGTGTTAACTCATGACTGTGAATGTGAGGCTCACCATGTTGTCCAAAAGAAAAGTGTTTGGCTACCTGGTGCTTCAGCCTCTACACAAGAAGGTTTTCTTGTCCTATAGGCTGATAGAAGATAATTTGTGTCCCAAATTATCTTCATGGACCTGCACTTAACCTTGGTTCATTTCATAACCTTGGTATATTTTAATCATCTCACATCTAATTTCTCTACTTGTGAGCTAATGGAAATTTACATAAAAATTCCTTGATCTTATAAATTCTCTCCCACTTAGACACAAACTTAAGATTATATACGGGAATAATTTCAAGTCATATGAACTAGTTTCCTTGATATATCTCAATCTATAATATCCTCATTTGAGAAAATTTCACAGATTCCCTATTATGTGTTCTCCAAATAAAATGATCATGATTCCTGCTCCAAAAATTTACAGTACAATAGAGGAAACAACTTAACAAACTAATCTCAAACATTAGGGATGATATGATAGCTTGAGTTATAACAGAGTAGGTTATAAATTTTGCTGTGTTAAAATAAAAGTGTCTTAGTATAGATATCATTATAGTCTGATAATGCTTCACTGTTTCACTGAGAACTTCAGAGAGATCTTTGAAATGAGTTCTTTATAATCAAAGAAATATACAGAAAACTAAATCTATCTTTCGAATTTCTGATGAGAAATTCATGTACATTGTAGAAATTTGACTAATCTACTTTAATCTGTATCTATTCTTTAATTAAAAAGAAAGAAACTTTATGAACAATGGCTCAATTTGAAGCCTCAATAAGAGATCTATTTTGATATAGCCTCACAATTTACTAGAACTTCACATTTTAACATAGATGTATGGAGTGTTTGATCCAGAAACAATCCAATATGTTTGAGTCTCCAATACCTTTGGCTTTTTGCCCGGCAATCAAAGTACATTTTTGTTATCAACCAGTTCCTTTCTGTCCCTTTGATGCAAATGCTCAGTTCATTCAAACTTTCTCTCAGTTTGATCCCTAAAAGTAGGTGGTATTTTTAGACCCAATTTTAGTTCTTCCACTTGCTTTGTCAAATCTCATAATTGCAAGCAGACATTCAGGTAAAGATCAGGATGGAGAAAAGGACTATAAGTGTTGCTCAGTATCAGACACATTGATCCTAGAATCTAGCCAGAGTAAACCATGTGTCACATATTAATACTTTCTCAGCTAGAAATGAACTATCTGTGTATATCAAACCCCCCTAGTGTCATTAAGGCTTCAGAAAATTGCCTGTAGCTTTTCTTTGCAAACTTTTGGAAGCCTACACAATTTGTACTTAATGTTGCTAAGAATATGTTATAGAGGTCATTTCCAATTGATAATTAAAACTGTTCACAGTAAACATGTTTATTAACTCCAATATTTTATTTTGGGCAACTAACAATAAATTACTCAGCTACCGTTAACATCAAAACACATCCATCATACATATTTGTTCATCTACCCTGATGTCCTTTGGCTGTATTTAAATTTCAGGAAAGACCACTTACCTATTTAATTGTTGAAACCCACCATTAGTCTTAATCATTATAAACAAAAAGAAAATAAATCAAGTCTAAATTTTCTAAAGTAGAGCCTCAGAATCTTCATGGTAAGCATCTTAATAAGTCACTTAATATTTTTAGAACCAATAAATGGATGAGTGAATAAATATGAATAAATAAACAAATAAATCAACTTTCAAGAAAAGATTTTCAGTTCTTGGCTCAAATCACCCCATAGCATGGAAATATGAAATCCATATCAGATTGTATAATAATGTTACATTCTTAAATTTCCAGTTTACATTTAAGAGTCCTTCTCTAAGTTCCATTTGTTAGAAATCTTCAATAAAATGTTTATTTTAATAATTTTAAAGGAGCCTAACTCTTCATCCTTACCATGGAAAATAATTTGGCAGGACTGGCCTTATCCCTAATTCATAGATATGTGTCTCCTCTCAGGAGCACACTGAAATCTCCAAATCAGCCATCTAGAAAATAGAAGAAACTGGCTCTTAAAGATTTCCAGTGAAGTTTTTTTTTGAGATTTTTCTCAATTATTCTTTTCCTTTCCTTTATAGACAAAAACTATCAAGCAAACAAAAAAACCTCAGTTTTGCATCATGCATATTAGAATTTACTATAGAACCTAAACATCTTTCTCACTCTGATCTTCCAGGAAACTTTCAAAGATTCACTTGACAGTGAAAACTAATGCCTCAATTATATCAGATTAGGATCTAGCTCTATGTCCTTGATGAATAATACTAAAAATGTAAGTAGCTTCATGCATATTTCAAAGCATTATAAATATAGCAACTTAATTTTTTCCCTTTTTATTTGAAAAAAGTTTGCAAAATCTTTCTAAAGAGATGTCAAAAAGTCATTGTTAGTTTTGGGATTAAGTCTGAGTGAGTCTCATCAAGAATACAGACTTAGAGAAAGTGTTTATCTTCATCACTTCCAGTATCTCCAACAAATGATAATACATAAATCAGTCACGTCAGAGACAACCTTCCATCCACAGATAAGATTTTGCAAAAGATTTCTCAAGCAAAGAAACAGTGGAAGTTTGTTGATAGATTAAAAACAGCAGCGCAAAATCTGCAGAGAAAGATAATAGCAAAGGAGAGACTGTCAAGGAAGACTCCAGAGAGATACAAAGGCATTTAGGAGAGAAAGAGGAATAAGCTATAGAAATACATGCAGAAATACTGTCTAAAGCTTGAAACTGCCTTCACACCCACTCCAAAGGTAACTCCAGTTGTACTTGTCAACACCTGAGAACTTCAGATAAATTTATCGAGCTACCATTGCAATACAAGCCTGATGACAGATGGTTGTCAGAGGAAAGCTCTGCTCATTTTGGTTTGTTGGGGTCCCAACTACACAGACCAGCGCCTCCTGTCCTCTCTTCAGTGAAAATTAAGGAACCATCCATAGCCAGGAACCAAGTTTGTAGTATTCATCATTCTCTTAAGGGTATTTCAAGGATTAGCTTCCATTCATCCTGTATTCTATAGGTAAATCTTTTTCTCTACTTATATATCTAAATCATGGTTCAGTTTTAATCAGATAAATGTTGTAAGATAATATAATTTATACTTCATAATCACTTAATCCTTATTGTACATATTATATATAGTGTATCTCAAAATTTCCTTTGTACACTGAGGTTTGTACAGAGAAAGAGAGTCATCAGTTAAACAAAAATAGATACCAAGATCACAATTATTTTGGGCAGAATATTTACTAATAAAAGTGTCACAAAATAGTTTCATTAAGTATCTTAGTATTCCAACTGAATTTTTTACATTATTCAAAATGTATAAAACATATTTTTGAACAAAATATTCTGTATAACCTTTTCTTTCTTTTTTTGTACCAGGAATCAAACTCAGGACCTTGTGCTTGCCTGGCAGGCACTGTGCTGCTGAACTATATCCTTGGCCCCCATAACAATTTCTTAAATACAATTATTGATATTTTCATAGATGACTTAATAACATTGAAAATCATTTTAGAGGAAGTATCTCCAAGCATTTACTATGGTAAATGGCAGTTAGAGGTGTTGGAATAAGGATAACCTGTGATGAGTTCCTTCTTGATTTTAATTAGATTCAAGAATTAGAGAAAGATTCATAATCCTGCTGGGCCTCTTTGTTTTAAATATCCAAATGAGGATTACTAATCAGATTTTTTGTTTACAAACAAGGGAGACCAACTTAGGCTAATTTAAACAGAAAAGGAATGTAATCTAAGACTAGTGAATTGCTCAGAGCTTGAAGAGGAGACACATGATAGGCTCAGAGTAAGGTCAGAAATCAGGGAAGACAAGAGAAAACACAAGAACATCCTGCTTAGGACAATGTCACTGTGTCCTGCACATAGGCACCTTAGATGTGGGGAGCTGGTTCATACAAACCCTCTGTATCTCTGGATTAGTATCTAGGCAGAAATATCTGGTTGACCCTGTTCTCCTCCCACCTTGGGGATTCCAGCAAATACAGTAATATTTTTATTGTATATACTATATGATGGACACTTTTCAGAACTCCCTCAAATCATAACCCTCACAAGATTATTCACTTTTATCACCCAGCTAAGTAAATATAAACTATGATATGCCCCATTACACAGAGTAGGAATCTAGATGCAGAGATGGTAAGTAATTTGCCAGTGCTGGTGAGTATAGAGCTAGAACTCAAACCTGCTCTTTAAAATAATTTGTGATAACTCTATGGCAATTAATACACTAACTCCATAGATTACCAGGGTACCTGGAGGGTGGTGTCTGCTCAGTAATTATGTGATATTGTTAGTACTTCCTCAAAGCTTTGTGAAACACAGAGATCAAATTTTTTAATGGTTTGCTATTTATATTTCAGGACTGTAGGCCAGATTGCCAAATTGTGAATAGGTACAGTGTCTTGTTAGTAGAAGACACATTGATGTCTACAGATAAATATTTCACAGGCATTAGGGAAATACTGAAAAAAGGCAAAAGAACACTCTAGCATAGTGCTCCCCATCCATCTTATATTACAGTTTTCAGAAAAGAATAGTCTCATACTGAAACCAACCAGGATTTGTTTGACTTTCCAGAATCTCCTTGTCTCCACTAACAAGAGAATCTGTACCTCAAGACATCTACAACCCATTTAGAACAAATCGTGATGAAGGGTGAGAAATGACTAACAGCAATAATAGCAATAATTAATATTTAAGGTTATATTTAATAAAATATTCCATTTCTCTTTTAAACATCACAAAAAGACTATTAAATAAACTCTTCAAACTTTTTCTTTGTTTCAAATGCATTTTCAGATTCATGAACATAGTGTTTTCAAATTGTGTTATATAATAGGACTCAAATATTGACACAGAGGTTATGAAAAAGAGAAAGATTTACTGGGAGCTGATGCATTGGGACATCGCTCTCTGTCACCAAATGTCTATATCTGCCTCCTGTGAGATATACACTTGTGGCTGGACACAGTAATCACAGACGGCAGTGTGGGAAACACCGATTTACATAAGAGGTATGTTAGTCTCGATGGCCCTTTTACTTCTACATCTTTCTATACTAATTCACGCACAGCTCTACAGATATACAATGCTGCCTTTATGCCTCACTTTTACTACACATAAAGCCACAAAGACTTTATTTCTATACTGGGAAGCATAATATGAACAAAGAAGACCATAACAGAGGATTTTCAGCAGTCCAGATTTTTGTTTTGCTATCTCAGCAACCAAAGCTCACTCATAAGAACTCCACTGAGACTGGCACAGTCCTTTCTCTACAACTTCCTCATGTATATTTAGGGATATCTGTGACAGCAGAAATTTTCCCATGACTGAATAAAACAAAGGCCAGGATAATCAAACCACAAAATATTATGAGAATAGATTGCTCTTAATGAGCAATTTAATATGCCAAAATCAAATTATTTTATTAGCAATGTAAAGGAAAGGGAAAAATTCTTAATGATTCAAAAATAAATCTCTTCCATTACTTTAAATAATGGAGTTATTATTGAGTTAAAATATTTAATTGACCTCTTTTAATTCTTAATGATTCAAAAATAAATCTCTTCCATTACTTTAAATAATGGAGGTATTATTGAGTTAAAATATTTAATTGACCTCTTTTTAAAAACTTCTCCTTATATATAAACCCCTGAGGCAAAAAACTTTTCTAACCTTGAGTATTTTTCAACACAAGAGAGAGGAAAGACAGAGCTACTATATGAAGTCAGCCATTTCCTAAGAGTCCTCAGTCACTTAAACATGCAAATTACAATGCAAGTGTTCTCTTAAACCAAAAGCACTGCTTCATTAGAGCTTCAAATGGCTCTAGCACAGTTCTGATTAAATTAAAGTGAGACGTTTCTTTCCCAAAGTGAGAAAGAGTCATTAATAATACATCAGGATACAGTCTCTGGACAGCCCAGGATTTCAAAGTGAAGTTCCCATTACATGGCACTCTTTGCACCATTTGGGATTTACATTTTCCCACATGAACAGCTTCGTGTTTACCCAAGTATCACGGCCCCAGCTGCTCAGCAAAACTTGTCCTAGAGACTCTCGGCAACTGTCTCAGGTGACTCCAACATGGAAGATGATATGACAGTCACAGCCATTATCTGAAAGACATAAACAAGAAAGTTCATCCTCTACCAGTATGTCCCAAAACAGACACTTTCAACTAGTATGAGTGAAAAATGTGAACAAACATTAATTTCATGCACTGTTGTCATCATTCATGGCTATGTGTCTTCTTATATCTTTAACAGGCAAGTTCAAGGATTCCACTGTGATTTTTTTAATGATTATTTTAGGTGGAAAAGGTGTAATAATATGACACAGAAAATGTCCTCAGTTCTAAACAATTTCTATCAAAATTTCTAAATTTTCCACTACAAGTTTGCCAACAGCAGTTCCAATCGTGTTTTCTGAATTTCACCTGCTGCCAGCCTCTACTTCCTGACTTGCTCTGCCATGCACTTCTGCCTCCATTGGGCCTAGATACCCCATCTACATCCCAAGCCAGGCACAAGGTAGCTCCAGGAATTCTGTCTTTAGGTGGCTGCAAAGGTTTCCCTTCACTGTATGCAAGAGTTTCCCACTGTCAGAAAAAAAAAATGTATTTATCTTTTGAATCTATAGGAACCAAGGGAGACCACCCATAAGTTACTTGGGTTTAGAGGACAAAGCATATCACATTTTATGTGAGAAAGAATACACAGCTATGACATAGTAACAGCAACGCTACACACTTCATTAAACGTCATTCTAATTTCTTTGCATGCTGTAGATATCTATATCACATAACTGTGCATTCATTTGTGTATGCCTGCACAAAAGCCTTGCACCCTGCTCTTCTTACTATAAATACTCTCTCCCATGATACCAGCTTCCCTTGAGAAACAATTGCATTTGTCCATGTCCAACCTACATTAACTCCTATAAGCTGTATCCTTGTCTATTCAATATCTTTTCAATATTAAAAAGTCCAAGCTGACACATTACATATCATTGGCTGCTTCCCCTTCTCATAGACAGGGTGGAATAACAGAAGCATGGGGCTTGTCTTGGTCACTTTTCTCTCATTGCTGAGACGAAATACTCAACACTCAAAATCAAGGAAAGAGAGGGTTATTTAGCTCACAGTTTGTGGAGATTTCAGTCAATAGTCAGTTGGCTCCAAGGCAGAGTGCATGGCACAGGGCAACACTTGAAGGCAACAGAAGACAGCAAAGCAACAAGATCAAAAGTAGGGGGAGAGTTAGCCTCTTTTCCTCCCTTACATTGTATGCAGGTTACCCCATTCCCCCTAGGACAAATGTAGCACTCACAAAATCTCTGTACCCTCCCCTTGCACAAGATGAGGATATTTACAAAGTAAGGATCCTGGCTCCCTACTAAGTCTCTTAATTGAACTTCTATACTTCTCAAGTTGACACAATGTATCAACCATAACAGGGCTCTTCAAGTATTTTCTATCATGCTGACTGAAAAGTATAAAACAGAAACCTAAGAATCATTCCTTTCTTTCTCCTTCACTACCCACATCCAATCTATCATCAAGTACAGTGTATTTTATCTGCAATTCTGTTCTAATCCATCATCTCCATCTCTTTTCTATGATAGTTTAAACCATTTACAGTATGGTTCCAAATGTTTTCTATCAGAAGAGATTAAAACAAGATATTCTATTGGGATATACAATGTGCTTCACAATTTCAACATATCAGAAAGCATTTGGAGCCCCGATACCTCCTTAGGGTTTATTTAAAAACATCAAAACTAACTAGAGCCTCTAGTCATCATCCAGTCTATATCAGCACATGACCAAAAGGAGATGAAGGAGTCAAGAACAACAGGAGTTGATGGGAAGAGTTCTCTAGTTCTGTCATTCACCAATCACCTTTAAAAACACCATTACTACTCCCATATATCAGGTGAAGTGGGTTCCAGAAAAATCCCTTGTAGTGCTTGGAAGATAATTTGTCATTTAGCTTCACATTTTTCTGGTAGACTTGTTCATATGCACCTCTTAAGTATTTGAATAAGGAAAAAAAAAAGAGGTTTAAATTTAGAGTTAGAGCCCAGAAAAAGTATGGATTCCCACATTTGCTTGGACACAGCCAAGTAGGCGCCCCATGGGCTCAGTTAAATGGCAGTTACTTTGGAGTGAGTTATCCACCCATCACTTTATCACTGGCTGCTCACTGGCTGGTGCAAGGCACACCCAACAGCAAGGAGGTACACATGAGGCATGAGAGGAGAGAGTAAGACCGACTGGGCAATTAGATAGCAAGGTGCTTTAGGAGAACCTGCACATGCATCCTAGGAAGACAGAACTTGGAAAGCTGCCCCTAAAGTGATATCTTTGCCCATTGAAATTAGTCAGGGAACAAGCTCAAGAGAAGACATCATCAGAAACTAAGATTCTCTGCATAGCAAAAAATAAAAATAAAAAAAGAAGAAGAAAAGCTAACAGAGAAGAGGGAACATATGGAAATACAAGGGGCACTCGGTCATTACTGAAGGTTTTTTAGCCCAAGGCCTAGATGAGTTTGAGTGGAAAGTAGGAGAGTCTGAAAGTGAACATGCGATTCAACATCATGTTGCTCCAGGTTTTCTTCCTGTTTACTGTAGCTTTTGCTCAGACCCTCCCACTTTTAAAAAGGTTCAACTTGCCAGAATATTTTTCTTACATTTGTAAAGAATGAACAGGATACTATGTTATTAGAATTCAGGGACAATGTAAAATTGGCTCAATTTATATTTCACCTGCATACAGATAAACTTTCCAAATATGGAATAACTGACCTACCCAGCACCACACAAGAGACAGAAACCTACTCAGAAACCTACCAAACCATTAGTTAATAGAAACTAGCATGGCTCAGGAGTACATTGTGTTTCTGATACTGAAGTAATATCAATGATAGATGAAGTTATTCTCATTGTAAAATTTGCCACTTATCCTTGGGAATACCATTTGAAAAATAACCTCATGTTTTTAAGGTTATTTCAATATGATTAATTAATTTCCAAATGGCTGTTCCAGGCTGAAAATATTTTTTTTCATTCTAGAAAGAACTTCACCATTTTCTCAGCCTCAGAATGTCATCTTCAATCTACAACATAAATCATAAATTTAAACATTAAAGTAAAACCCAAACCTTATTTGTACACCATAGGTTCAGCCTGTGTCAGATGGTGACAAGCTTTAAAAAAGCAAGGAAAGAAAAAAGCCAGAACTCTTTGGAATATAAGTACTCTACTCCTTTATTAGAAACTCTTTGATTTAAACTTATGATCTGAAAACTGTAGGCACCCCAAGTATAATTAAAAATATATTTAAAGAAAGAGCTTCTAAAAAACAGTTTTATCCAATCCTCTACGTTACTAATCCAAAAAGAGTATATGTAATATTATTAAACATTAACCACTATTATTGAAATTACAACTTAGATTTGGCAGTGATAGCATTTTTATATATTTTTTCAGAGATTATCAAGTTAATAATTGTGATTTAGTTTAAATAAAAATGGCTGATTCCTCCTCAGTTTTTTTCTTCAATTTCTAGGGTAAGCAATAGGCCATAAACTTACTAACCAAAATTATTCTGCATGATTCTCAAACTTCATGGTTTTATCAGTATTGTTTGTTGTTATGTAGTTCATGTTTCTGTGGTTATCACTATATAAGATTATTAACAATGCAAGCAAAATTCATGATAAAAGGAGAATGTTTTCTTTCTGTTACCAATAGGCTACCAGTGAAGTCAGAAAATCTACCTAGGTAGCATGGAGAATATTATGGAACACGTGTGAGCAGTGAAGAAATGGCTGAACCCATTTCCCTTTGTATACAAATATGATGTGACTCATTGTCAGGAAGCCATATCTCTGAGTTTAAATAATGGTGATGAGTTTGCCCTGAGTCATCCACACTCTTGCACAGATGTTTCAGTGACTAAGCACTTAACTTTTCAACAAGTACATTCAAGCAAAACAAACAATATAGCATGAGATATTTATATTAGTTATGTTTATGAACATCATCAAACTATTAAATTACTATAATTTATAGACCATCTTCTATAAATATGTATAGACTTACTCCACAAATCATTGAGGCCATCAGATATTTCCCATCACTAGTGACTAAAGACTTCCCTTCTCCAACTTCTGTAAACTCAGCAGGGACTACAAATTACCAGCAATTCAAAAGTTAATTTTATGTTACCTGTCACTGGTATCATTTTGGTGCTATTCTCAAATCATTTAAGGCCACAGAATTTTTTTTCTCTTCCTTCTACAAGCTGTGAACCCAAAAAATGTTTTCACTTGGCTGCATGCTTAGTAAAAATATAAACTGTGATAAAGCCTTCTGTTTATATTAGGTTGGCCATCTTCCTTTCCAAGGCAATTGTTCAAAGATTGGATCCTGATCATGGGGAATTCTTTATAAGTTAGAGCTATGTTCTAACCAACAAGGCCAAGAAATAGTGGATTAATTGGAAAAGGAATTAAAAAGCTACAATTCTTACCTGCATAAATCATAAATATTCCAATAAAATTTATACAGAATAAAAGAGAACTAGAATACCAAAAGCAATCTCAGCAGCAAGGGCAAGGTAGGAGACATCACAGTCTTAAATTTCAAGTTATACTCCAAAGCTACAGTAATAAAAACAGCATAGTATTGGGAAAAAAATACAGACTTGTGGACAAATGGAACAGACTGGATGATACAGATACAACTGTAGGTATACTCAACATCTTAGTTACTTTTTACTTTTTGAGACAAAATGCCTGATGCCCAAAGTTAGGGAAAGGGAGGTTTATTTCTTACAGGTTGGAGGTTTTAGTCCACACTCAGCTGGCTTCAAGGGTCAGGATGGCATGGCAGGGCCACTGTTCATGCAAACAGCAAGGTGCAAACTGGCAAGAGAGAGAGACACATCTTCTTCCCACAGATAGATCATATCCTGACTCCACCTCTGAGAAGATGAAACACTCACACCAGCAATCCAATGCTAGATAATGAACCAATCAAAAACACTAGATTTGGTTGCATCTATGATTGCATGAGGCTTGGGGTAGGGCCACAGAAACATAAACCACAACACTCAGCTATCTTATCTTTGACAAAAAGGCCAAATCCTTTTGCTTGAGGAGAGATAGTCTGTCTACCAAATGGCTACACATGCCAAAGATGATACCTAAGCTCATATCTTTCTCATTGTGCACTAAATTAAAGTCAAAATGGATTAAAGATCTAAACACTAGAACAGAAACAATCTGCTGCAAAACAAAATAGTTAAAACTTTTGAAGACATTGGTATAAGCAAAGACTTTCTGAACAAAATCCAGTTACATGAGAAATAATTCCAAGAGTCAATGAATGGGATCACATCAAATTAAAAAGCTTCTGAACAACAAAGGAAAATACCAACAAAGTGAAGAGACAACCTACAGAATGGGGGAAAAAATGCCAGCTAAGCCTCAAAGGACTAATATCTAGAATATACAAAGAACTCAAAAAAATACACCCACCAAATTTAAAGACACAATCAAAAAATAAGCATCTGAAGTGAATAAAATTTTTCTGATGAAGAAATAACAAATAGTCAATAGGTTTATGAAAAAGTTCAACATTGTTGTCCATTTGAGAAATACAAATTAAAACAACACTGAGGGATCAACATAAATTATAGGGAGCACATGGGAGGAGCCAGTGGGGAGCTGTGGAGCAAGAAGCCCAGGGGCAGGGACCTAATCTCCCTCTTTCTCTGGGACACTGTGTAGCCTTGTGCAAGGCACAGCACACTGAGGGACGCAGGTCTCCAGCAGCGCAAGAAAGGGCCTGTGGGATGGAGAGATTGCAAGATGGCCAACTGAGTGGCAACACAAGAGAGCCTCTCTGAGGAAAAAATAAATAAAAACAACTCAGATGCTGGAATCTGGCAACATGGAGAAAGCCAGACAAAAGGAGAGGAATTCTCATGACCCAGGAAGAAACTGAGGAAAAAGAAAAAGAAAAAAAAGAAGAAAAGGAAACATGGACAGAGGGCTGGAGCTGGGTAAGCCCCGATCTCTGTACTGGCATGTCTTAGAGTCAGGTGACTCACAATCGAGCTGAGATCACAGCCCTGCCAAGAGCAGGGGTTGGTGAGCTCCAGACCCTCGGCTGGAGGAGGCGCTGAGGCGGGGAGTGGAAACAGCCAGTCAAGCTGCACGAACTTTGGTGAGTGACAGGAACTAGAATCCCCAAACTGGGAGGACTGGCTGGGTGACATTTTGGCATTGGGCAGGGCCGGCTTAAATCAAAACCCTAGGGGGCATCTGCTGATGACTCCTAGTCCAAAGAAGATTGGTGGGATCTGCTCAGGCAGGGCCACGCCACTGGTTGAAACCCAATAGCCAAGGACGAGGCTTTTCTGGTACAGTAGCATCCCCAGGGAACACACAAACTTGTTGAAGCATAAACTGGTTGACTGGCATAGGTGGAGGAGCCAGCTCTCAGCGTGTAACTCACAGATTCACAGTGGACTGGGGGGCGGTACTTCCCTAGCAAGTGCATTGCAGAAAAATTGTAAGCAATAGAAAAGGCCCAGAGACCTCCATCACCCACCTGTCTGAAGGGGGCCAGAAACATGACAAGACAGAGAAAGAGCAAAAGGTCCCCAACTGCGGAACCAGGGAAAGTGAGTCCAACAGAGGTAAATGCAGAGGAGGTTGAGAGCAGCAAACCTGTAATGTCAGAGACAGCCTCATTGGAAATAAAGAAATACATCCGTGACCACATTGTTGAATTTAAATCTGAAATTCTAACTCAGGTGAAGCAAGATATAAGAAGATTAATAAAAGAAGTCCTGGGTAATCCTCAAGTAGACACAAATGAAAGAATAGAGGAACCCAGAGAAAGGAGAGAAGCCTTTGATGAAGAATATAAACAAAATCTAGAATATATGAAACAGATCCAAAGAGAATATCAGAAAATTAAAAACTCCATTGAAACCTGGCAAAATCTTTTAACAGAAACTAAAGACAAACTTTCAAAAAACTTGAAGATAGATTTGCAAAGTATGATCTATCATGCTTTGATAACAAGGAACCAGGAAGCAATGTTACAAAGGCTAGAAGATGACAAGAGGATTTATAACCTAAGAATAAAATATGTGAATAAACATGCAGCCATAAATACAAATGAAACAAAAAGTCTATTCACAGAAATAATCAAGGAAAACTTCCAAAACATAGGTAACTGAAGTGAAGTTCAGATAAATGAGGCATATAGAACTCCAGCCAGCTACAACCAAAACAGATCTACACTCAGACATATAATAGTCAGGATCCCAGAAATCCATCACAAGAACAGAATATTAAAAGTGGTAAGAGAAAAGAAACCGATTACCTATAAAGGAAAACTCATCAAAATCACAGCGGACTTCTCAATGCAAACCATCAAATCATGAAGAGCTTGGTGTGAAATATTCCAAGCCCTGAAAGAAAATAACCTCCAACCCAGAATGATGTACCCTGCAAAACTGTCTCTCAAAATTAATGGAGAGACAAGATATTTCCATGACAAAGAGGAACTGGGGGAGTTAGTGACCACCAATCCAACCCTGCAAAGAATACTGAAGGACATTCTAGAGAGAGAGAAGAAAATCACCAGGGTTCCAGGAATAATGGCAGAAAGGCCTCAAAGAAAGGGGCAGACAGTGGAACTAAGGAGAAAAGTAAACAAATAACAACAGAAAAATAGCATGGCAGAGATAAGACAGAGAAAATTGGTTATATCACTGTTTTATCTTGATTGATTTTATTTGAATCTGGTATGCTTGAGAGTGTCAAGTCTGAGAGTAGGGGCAACTACTCTGAAGATGACAGGATTCAATAGGATACCCATTCTGGTTTGATTGTTAACTGCCTTTGAAGTCCTATAATGTCTCCAATGTTTAGATTTTATTAATAGTGTAAAGCAATGCTGTTTATATTATATTTGATGATACAGACAATTTTATTGCAAATAATAAGAGACATCATAGTGACTACCGTAGATCACCTAGTGTTGTGTTTTTGTATGTTCTTTTCATTTTGTGTTTCTCTAGGAATTTGTATTGCTGACTTGTTTTGATTTGTTTCTCCCTCTAATACAGAAAGGCTAGGTACATGTGTAGCGACTTACACATGTGTAGAACTTCTAAGTAGTTTATGAGAATGGATTATAGTTATTGTAAAGAAAAAAAGGAAAAGAGAGTATTCTAAAGGATATAACTGCATATATGTTTGAGTGTGTGGAATTAATAAGCATGTTGCTAAAGTTTTAGTTGGATGGATGAGCAAAACTGACTGCAGTCTCACTGTTTGAATGTCCACTTTGTGAACTTTACTTTTGTAACTTGAACAACTACATCTAACAGGAAATTATGTAATTATCAACTAGTGATTTTTTACTGGTTACTATTTTTTTGTTTTGTTTTGTTTTTGAGATTTTGTATTTTTTCTACCCTCTTTCTGTTTCAAAATTTTTTCTTTAAATAAAAAAAGTTTTAAGAAAAGCAAGAGGAGGTAAAGAAAGTGCTCTAAAATAGATAACTGCATGTATACTTCAGTGTGTAGGATTGATAACCATGTTACTAAGTTTTTATTGGATGGGTGAACAGAACTGTTTGCAGCCTCACTGTTTGAATATCCACTTTGTATGCTTTAATTTTGTAACTTTAACAACTATATCCAAGAAGACAATATGCAATGTATCAAATAGTGACTTCTTACTGTTTATGTTTTTTTGAAATTCTGTATTGTTTCTACCTTTTTCCTGTTTTGCTTCCCCCCCTTTAAATAAAATTTAAAAAAAACTGAGATTCTATCTTGCTACAGAAAAAATTACTACCATAAACAAATCAACCAATAATAAATGCTGATGAGGCTGTAGGGAAAAAAGAACTCTATTTCATTCTTAGTATGAGGGTAAACTGATAGAGTCACCATGAACTTCAGTATGGAAATTCTTCAAAAATTGAAAATGGAACTTCCATTCAACCTAGCTATCCCCTTTTTAGATAACTTTCCCAAAGTGCTAAAACATTATAACATAGTGATGTGTGCATGCCCATGTTTCTAGCAACATAATTCATAATGGTTAAATCTTATAAATAACCTATATGTGTTTCAACAGATGAATAGATATATAAAATGTGGTATTTATACATAATGGAATACTAATTTTCCAAGAATAAGGGTAAACATGAGTCATTTTTAGGAAAATGGGCATTCTTTGAAACCATAATGTTAAGTGAATGCACTCAGCCACAGAAGTTTAAATATCACATGATTTCTTTTATATGAAAAAATTAGTAAATAAAAGAGAGATAATAGGGGAAAAGAGAGAAAAATCACTGTATTCCAGTAAGGAAAATGTATTTGAAAGTGTACCTTTTATTAGTACAATCATCTCCTGTGTTTTCTTTTTTTGGCCATATTAGTCTGATTTTTAGTCTGAATATATGATAATTAACAAGTTCTTATAAGATAACTAAATGAAACTGACACTGGCCAAATAAAAGAGGGAGTGGAAGAAAGGGAAAAAATGAAATGAAATGTGTTATGTAGTTAAGCCACTCCCTACAATGAATGCAATCATTGTGTACTGCAAACATGCACTAATAACAGTCCAAAAAATGAGAACAGAGACAAATTCTTTTCCTTTAGGGTGGTACATAAAACCTATAAACTGAGGCAAGAGTCACTTTTGAGGATTTAGTCTTAGAAATACAGAAAATATTTAGTACTGCATATTTATGGGAATCCAGATATTAGGCAAAGCTGAAACATATTTTTGAAGAACTATTACACAGGGAAATGGATGCCTCTTTTCCAAACAGTTAGCCTAGAGAAATTCTAGCCCCAGTTACTCTCTCTAGAGATCTCAGAGAGACTTTCTGAAACTCTGAAAGGAGAAATAATAGGCACAGAAAAACAAAAGGAAACATTCAGAAATTATGTTGCAAGAAAATCCACATAAATTTCAACAGAATAGCATTAAAAACTTTCTTTAGAGAGTATTAAGACATACAAGTTCACTTCATTTTTATTGAAATTAAGAATATCCACATAAATTTCAACAGAATAGCATTAAAGACTCTCTTTAGAGAGTATTAAGGTATACAAGTTCACTTCATTTTTATTAAAATTAACTTTTGTGAGTTATAACAGAATCATCCTAGAGTGTGAGGCCTTTTTTCTGTTCAGCTTTATTTACACTGGTTGTTTAATAAATAGAGATTATTCAAGGTATGAGTAATGAAATAATTAGCATAGTTAATACTAGCAATGGATTCCTCGTAACCTGCATGTCTACTGATTATGCAGTGTAATATCTTGGAACCAGAGTGGTTAACTTTGAAAATCAAAATGGGTCCATTAGAATACTAGACACATGGTGGTTAGGTAATTCCTATCTCTCCATCATTTCCTTATTATATTAAATAAAATATAGAAAGAAAACATACCATTATAGGGATTCCTAAAAACATTTTAAAGAGTAGGCTTTGCCACATCTGCATTTTGAAAATCTTTTTAAAAGCAATAGAGAGGCTGCCCTTCAAGCTTGGCACAGGATCCGTTAAAGGTTACTTCGATGGACTGAAGCACGTACGAGGCTGGGAAGGAAAGATGTAACCTGTACCACAACCCACCCATTCCTCCCTTCCCACCACTCCCAGTAAAAACTGTAGAAAAAGTCAGGCAAATAATTCTTGCAGCTGAGGTAGTCATCCAAAGGACTGGTTAGAACAAGGTGTTATGGGAAGAAGGAAGACTGGCCCAAAATAATATTCTGGAAAGAATGGTCAGGGAAGTGCTGGAATTTAGTGGAGTGCACTTTTTAATGGGAGACCTGAAGGTGTCCTGACCTCAGCCATTGGTGCAAAATAAGCACTTGAGAAGAGAAGAAACCATCAATGAAAACAATGGTCCATAAAAGCAGTGGGCTGAGAGAATCATGACGAAGGCAGGTAAAAAAGCAACTGCAAATTTGAGTAACTCATGTCATACTCATTAAAAAGCACAGCACAGTGATGCTCCCATGTATACATATGGGATGGGAAAGATGAGTGTCTTTTCCAAATTTCCATTTGGTTCGAATGGTTGCTCAATCTTAGATAGGCAGACCCACACACATTCACAGGGAAATTAAAAAACACAATTAAAATCAGAGATAATTGGTTTCTGTATTATATCCAGTTAGGATTATCTGTTTCATTACCTTCTCCAATTATACAGAAAATTTAGCAATCACTATGCCTTTTTCTCTACTATTTGCTATTCTCATATATATTATTATTATTATTCAAGCACTCCTAATATGTTGAGTATTTAGTATTTCATTGCACATAAGTGCTTTAATTTTTATTTTTAATGTTACTAAAGTGAGACTTAGTTATCAAATTGTTTTATTTTGTAAAAGTAATTCAGACAGGACTGTGATCTGAAATGCTTTGAGCACAACCTCAGAGATACATACTTAAATTTCAGATATAGACTAAAATTGACATAAAGTCTAATTAAACAATTTGAAGGTACTTGCCTGAACAGTGAAAGAATAGCATAAGAAAGCATTGGCATATATAAAGAGGAAGAGGATCTGGAGAAAAATTAAACTTCAACTGTGGACAAATTTTATTTTTTACCCATACCATTCTTTTTTAGTTTATGAAAAAATAAATTCTCATAACAAGATAATAAAAGAGTAACAATAGTTAATACGCTATATCAATATGTTCAAAGTAGTTACTCAGAGTATAAGACATTGCCAAAAGAATGTCTCAAAAACAAAAAAAAGACAATAACACAAAACTTTCTTTTCAATGAACTAAGAGAAACTAGTGATATAAATGAAATAAATTCGCATATAAATTAAAACATTCCATATGCTGTTTTCTTCCCTAAAAACATAACAAAGTTATTTTTAAAAAAGAATGGGAAGAGATGGGCATGGTGGCTCATACCTGTAATGCCAGCATTCTGGGAGCCTAAGACAGGAGGATGACAAATTTGAGCACAGTCCAGGCAACTAACAATTTAGTGATACTTTGTCTCAAAATAAAAAACAAAAAGGGGGGAGATGTAATGTAATGCAAAGGCCCTGGCTTCAATCTTTAGCACTCCAAAAAAGGAACTATATTATAAAAATAGGAATATGAATATTTTCATGATGAAGTCATCTAACTGAAACATACAAATAGTCAATAGTCAATATATTTTAAAATATTTTATTGTGGTAAGAAATATAACAAAAAAATTCTCACTTTAATGGTTTTTATTAATTTTAACAGTCAAAAGACCTTAAAACTTAGACATATTAATGATGCACTATATGATGTTTTGATACAGTTGAAAATTATGTAATGTGTTAGTCAGGTGCAAACACTTATCACTTCTTTGGGCCAAGGATATAGCTCAGTGGCACAGCACCTGTCTGGAAAGTGCAAGGTTGTGAGTTCAGTTCCCAGTACCAAAAAAAAAAGAGAGAGAGAATAAAGGATATACTCATTTATCATTTCTTTATGCTAATAACATTCAAAGTACTTTCTCTGGCTCTTTGATATGTACAGGACACTACTGCTACCTACAGTCATCATACTGTACAATAGCACACTAAAAATTCTTGATTCTAACTGCAATTTACCACCAACTGATCAAATTTTCTGCATTTTGCCTTCCATCCTAGTCTCCTGAACATCTGGTAACCACTATTATTACTCTCTACTTCTTTAAGATCAATTTTTTCAGGTTCATCAGATGAATGAGATTATGCAGTACATGTCCTTCTATGCCTGCCTTATTTAATTTAACATAATGAACTCTGATTCCATATATATTGTCACAAATAACAGGATTTCATCCTTTTATGGCTGAACAACATCCTGTTGTATATAAATATGTACCACAGTTCCTTCATCCATTCTTCAGTTGATGGACACTTGAGATGTTTCCATTTCTGGGCCATTGTGAATAGTGCTGCAATAAACATGAGTGCAGATGTCTCTTTGCCATACTGATTTCATTTCCTTTGCATGTATACCCCATAGTAAAATTGCTGGGTCATGATAGTTCTAGTTTTAATTTTTTGAGGACCATTTATACTGTTCTCGATAGTGGCTATAGTATTAATTTACAGTCCCTGCGGTGTGAAAGGATCCCCTTTTCTTCACATCTTTGCCAACACTTGTTGTCTTTAGCCTTTTGATAATCACCATTTTTATTAGAATGAACTGATATCCTACTGTGGTTTTTATTTTCATTTCCCTAATAAGCAATGATGTTGATCATTTTTGATATACCTATCAGCCATGTCCTCTTTTCAGAAGATATATTTAGACTATTGCTCATTTTTAACCAAGTTCTTTGGTTTTGTGCTATGAAGTTATTTTAGCTTTGTGTATATTCTGTGTATTAATGCATTGTCAGATGCATGCTTGGCAAATATTTTTGCCATTCCATAGGTTGCTGTTTCTCACTGATGATTACTTTCTATGCTGTATAGCAGCATTTCAATGTGATACAATATTATTTATCTATTTATTTGTCTTTTCTGTGTTTCTGGGGTGTTATCTAATAATATCCTTGCTGTTCCAATGCCCTGAAATATTTACATCGTGTTTTCTTCCAATAGTTTCATTAGGGTATTACATTTAAATCTTTAATTCACTTGTAATTGATTTGTGTAACTGTTGAGAAACAGAAGTCTACTTTCATTTTTCTATATTTGGTTATCCACTTTTTTCAGTACCATTTCTTTTTTTTAAACTGTCCTTTCTCAAATGTCTGTTATTGACACCTTTGAGAAAATCAGTTGTCTGTAGATATGTAGGTATATTTCTCGGATCTCTATTATGCTTCACTAGTTTATGTGTCTGTTTTGGTTTCAACATCATGCAGTCTTGATGACTAGAGCTCTGGAGCATATTTTGAAGTCAAAGAGTATAACGCCTTCTGCTTTTTGGTAGGATGGCTTGTGCTATTCAGTATTTTTGCGGTTCCATACAAATTTTAGGATTTTGTTTTCTATTTCTGTGAAGAATGTCATTGGTATTTTGATAGGGATTGCACTGAAACGGTAGATCACTTTGGACAATATGGACATTTCAATAGTACCGATTCTGTCAATCCTTGAATATGGTATCTTTGTGATTTTTTGTTTATCTTCAGTTTCTTTCATCAGTATACTATATTTTTCATTGTGGAGATCTTTCGCCTCTGGCTAAAATTATTTGTATGTATTTTTAGATCTGTTGTAAATGGGATTGCTCTCTTGGTTTCTAGTTCAGACAGTTGTTAACTTGCATACAACAATGCTAACTTTTCTATGTTGACTTTGTATCCTGTTAAATTACTAAACTTGTTTAGTAATTTTAGTAGGTTTATGGTGGCATCATTGAGGTTTTCCATACATACATACACTATGTCACCTGTAAAGAGTGATGATATGACTTCCTCTTTTAAAGTTTAGATATCTTTTCTTTCTTGTCTGATAGCTCTGACTAGGACTTCTAGTACTATGTAGGATAAAACTGGCAAAAGCAGGCATTCTGGTCTCATTCCAGATCTTAGAAAAAAAGATTTTCCCCATTAACTATAATGCTAACTGTTGGTTTATCGTGTATGAACTTTATTATGTTAATGTAGGTTCTTCCTATATCTAATTTGTGAGCCAGAGATATAGATAATCAGCCTAGCACCTGCCCGGCAAGTGCAAGGTCATGAGTTTGATTAAAATAGAAATAAAACTAAAGTAGAAATAAATAAAAATATTTGCTTTGCATTTTTATCATGGGAAATCTGAATGTTATCAAATTTTCTGAACCTGCCAAATGATTATACAGTTGTCCCTCATTCTGTTGGTGCGATCACATTTATTTATTTGTATATGATAAACCACTCTTGTATCCTTGGGATGAGTCCAATTTGATCATGATGAATAATCTTTTTTTTAATTTTATTTAAAAAGAGAGGGGAAAAAAGCAAAACAGAAAAAAAGGGTAGAAACAATACAGAATTTCAAAAAAAAAGTAAGAAATCACTAGTTGATACATTACATATTGTCTTCTTGGATATAGTTGTTCAAGTTACAAAATTAAAGCATACAAAGTAGACATTCAAACAGAGAACAGTTCTGTTCTCTGATCCAACAAAAACTTAGCAACATGGTTATCAATCCTACACACTTAAATATACCTGCAGTTGTATCCTTTAGAGCACTTTCTTTTCCTCCTTTTGCTTTTTAAGTCTATTATCTGTTTAGTTGTATCATGTGTCAGGTTGCTCAGTACCTTACTGATCTGTTTTGTTGTTATTTACTATTTAAATTTTTTCTTATATATTGTTATTTTTTATTTTATTTATTTGTTTGTTTGTTTGTTTGTTTTGAAGGTAGTAAAATACAGCAGAACAAAACAGAACATAGCCAACTGAGGCAGTGCAGTGAAATTGGTACAGAACCTCTCAGCAGGTTACCAGGATAATAGCAATAAGTACAATAGTATATCTGGTTTTCTTCACAATAGTTGTTCCTTCAATCAGATAGAGCTCTATCAAAGGAAATACTGACATTATAAAAACAGAATATTGAATAGAGCAATACCATTGATCAGAACAGAGCAAAACAGAGATAAAAATATTTGCCTTCAAAGAGATGGCAGAAAAAAATCCCCCTTATTTGCTATGTTACATATAGTCAAACTCACAAGAGATGCTCAGATCTCTGGCTCTCACTTGCTAATGGTGGGGGAGAGGGTTTGAGATGGATGTTTGATTCTTAGCCCGAGCACCAGTAGGCTCACAGCTGCCCACCAGAGGGGTGAACTGGCTGCCTGTTTTCCCAGCGTCCCAAGTTCCAACATGGCATGGATCTCAGGAAACGCTGATATGGTTCTCACCATGGGCTGCCGCGGCTTGGGAGGCCACAGCCACTTACCAGACCAACATGCTGGCTGCCTGTTTTCCCAGCACCCCAAGTTCCAACAGATATGGGCAATTTTCAAAACAAGAAGAGTAAAGTATATAGTTCATTGGTAGGGTACCTGACTGGCACATATGAGACCCTAGGTTCAGTGACATATGTGATCTTTTAGTTGGGTGTGGATGTTCAAGTCTGTGATATGAGCACTGACAAGGTTGAGGCAGGAAGATCTCCATGAATTCTAGGCCAGCCTGGGCTACTGTGTGAGATTAAGGTGAACCTGAACTATGTAATGAGACCCTTTTAGTTGGGTGTGGATGTTCAAGACTGTATAATGGCATTGGGGAGGCTGAGGCAGGATGATCACCATGAGTGAGTTTAAGGCCAGCCCGCAGTGAAAAGTGATACCTGTCTTGGACCATTTGTGGCTGGATAACTGCCATTTCTCTTGCTTCTGGAACTCTAATAATCTTTTTAACATGCTATTGGATTTGAGTTGCTAGGATTTTATTGAAAATTTTACATCTACATTCATGTAGGATTTTTACCTCTAATTTTCATTTTTGTCATGTGTACTGGCTTTGATATTAGGATAATGATAGCCTCATAAAAATGTGTTTTTAAGAATTTCCTAGACCTTAATTTTTCAAATAATTTATAAATAATTGTTATTAATACTTTAAATGTAGGGCAGAATTAAGCAGTAGAGCCAGTCTTAGGTTTTTCTTTAGTGGGAAACTTTTAATTACTGATTCAGTCTTATTATTTGTGTTTTCATTTTGTATTTGCTCACCATTCAGTGTTGGTAAGCTGTATGTGTCCTGGAATTTGTCCATTTTTTGTCTAGGTAATCAAATTTGTTAGCATATAATTTTCATAAAAATCTAATGATCTTGTGTATTTCTAAAATGTCAGTTTTAACATAATCACTGTCATCTCAATTTTGAGCTTCTTCACTGGGGATTTAGCTCAGTGGCTTAATTGAGTGCCTGGCAAGTATGAGGTCATGAGTTCAATCCCTGGTACAAAAAAAAGTTAAATTTGAGCTTCTCCTTAATCTAGCTAAATGTTTTCAGTTTTGTCCATCTTTTTGAAGAAATATCCTTTTATTTTGTTGATCATTTGTAATTACTTTAGTTTCTGATTTAGTTACTTCTGCT
This sequence comes from Hydrochoerus hydrochaeris, assembly GCA_004027455.1. NCBI lineage: Eukaryota > Metazoa > Chordata > Mammalia > Rodentia > Hydrochaeridae > Hydrochoerus > Hydrochoerus hydrochaeris. Next base: position 19,373 of record PVLA01002211.1, on the reverse strand, counting down.
CTAATCTTTTTTTTTTTCTTTTTATCAGTCTTAGGGTTTTTCCTCTCATTTTTCTAGACCCTTAAGAAGTAGTAACAGGATTTTTGTTTGAGATCTTTCTGCTTCTTTCATATGAGCATTCATTGTTAAAACTTTCCTCTTAGTAATACTTTTGCTATATTCACCAAGTTTTGTTGTGATTCCATTTTCATTTGTTTCAAGAATTTTTTTATGCTGCTTTCTATTCTTTCATTTATTTGTTGGTAATTCAAGGGTAAGTTGTTTAGTTTCCATGTATTTGTATACTTTCCACAGTTTTTCTTGTCATTGATTTCCAATCTCGTTGCATTGTGGGTAGAAAATATACTCCTGTTATTTCAATTATTTTGAATTTGTAGAGACCTATTTTGTGACTTATAAATATTCTGGTAAACATTCCACATGCTGATGAAAAGTATGTGCATTCTGCATGGAATATTTTATAGATATCTATTAGGCCCATCTGGCCAAGACTGCAATCAAACTTTGATATTTCTTTGTTGGTTTTCTGTATTTTTTTATTTTAAAGAGAATAAAACAAAAGAGGAAAGAAAAAAGCAGATCAGAACAGAACAATTCAAGCAACACAGCACTTCCCAACAAGACAAATGGATATCAACAGTAGGTACTATAATGTCTCTTTCTTTGAAATAGTTGAGCATAGGTTCACATATAATAATATCAAAAATAACAAAATAGAATAAAACCATTCAAGAGAATGAAAGTATTACAAGGCATTCTGAACGAAATAACAGAAAACGAACAATGGCTACTATAATATCTCATTTTCCATAAAAAAATTTGTTTCTATTATTACACATATTAAAATCCAGCAAGACACAAAATGGTAGAACCAATGGTAACAGAAGAACAAAAGCATGTTAGGACTTCAAAACAAGATGATATTAAATCAGCAATGGCTGCCATAATGTCTTGTTTTCTTCAAAGTAGCTGTTCATACCATCACACATAATAAGATCAAACAAAACACAATAAAACCATTCCAACCAATGAATGAAAATATGATAGAACTTCAAAGCAATATAATGGGGAACCATGATTACTTTAGAATCTTATGTACTCTTACCATTTCTTACACTATGGAGACTATATGGTATCAATACATGTGAGTTTGATTTATTTCACTTATGAGTATGGTCTCAAGTTGCCTCCATTTTTTATAAATATCTCAATGTGATCATTCTTTATAGCTGAGTAGTACTCCATTGTATAAAAGTACCACAATTCTTTTATCCATTCTTCAGTTGATGGGCACTTAAGTTGTTTCCAAGATCTGGCTATTACAAATTGTGCAGTTATACACATGGGTGCACATATATCACCATGTTGAGATGTTTTCTGTTCTTCTGGGAATGTGCCTAGGAGTGGAATAGCTGGGTCAAATGGGGCTTCCAATCCCAGCTTTTTGAGGAATCTCCAGAATGATCTCTACAGTGGTTGCACCAGTCTACACTCCCACCAACAGTGAAGAAGAGTTCCTATTGCCCTGCAGCCTCTCCAGCATTTGTTGTTGGTAGTTTTCTTGACACTGGCAATTCTTTCTGGAGTGAGATGGAATCTCAGTGTGGTTTTAATTTGCATTTCACTAATGACTAATGATGATGAACATTTTTTCATGTATTTATTTTCCATTCATATTTCTTCATTTGAGAACTGTGTGTTCAACTTGGATGCCCATTTTTGGATTGGGTCTTTGAATTTCGGGGGTCTGATTTTTTTTAATTCTTTATAAGTTTTAGACAGAAGTTCTTTGTCTGAGTGACAGTTCATTAAGATTTTTTTTCCCAGTTTGTGGGCTTTCTTTTCATCATGCTGGAGATCTCTTTCAACATGCAGAAACTCTTTAATAAGATGTGATCCCAGTTATTGATTCTGGAAAGTATTTCCCGTGCAGTTTGGCTCTTGTTCATAAACTCTCTACCTACCCCTATGTCTTCAAGATTTTTACCTACTTTGTCTTCCAACAGATTTAGTATTTCTGTTTTAATATTTAGATCTGTGATCCATTTAGATTTTAGGTTAGTACATGGTAGTAGGCATGGGTTTAGTTTTAGTTTTTGGCATAGGGAAAGCCAGTTTTTCTAGCACCATTTATTAAAGAGACTATCATTCTTCCAGTGAACATGTTTGGCCCCTTTATCAAAAATAAGGTGGTTGAATGTGTTTGTAGATATGGTTGTATCTTCTAGTCTATTCCATTGATCTTCAGTCTGTTTTTATTCCAATACCATGTTGATTTTATTATGGTAGCTTTGTAGTATGACTTCAAGTTAGGGATTGTGATGCCTCCTGCCTTGCCTTTGCTGCTTGGAATTGCCTTAGCTATTCTAGGTTTCTTCTGGTTCCAGATGAATTTTAGGAGTGATTTCTCTAGGTCTATGAGGTATGTTAGTGGTATTTTCATTGGGATTGCATTGGATCTGTATAGCAATTTTGGGAGAATGGTCATTTTCACAATATTTACTCTTCCTATCCATGAACAAGGGATGTCTTTCCATTTTCTGAGGTCCTCTTCAATTTCTTTTTCAGGGTATTATAATTTTCCCTGTATAGCTCTTTTACTTCTTTCGTTAGATTAATTCCTAAATATTTCATTTTTGGGGGTGCTAGTGTAATGGGTGTGGCTTCTCTTATTTCTCTCTCAGCGATTTTGTTGTTATTGTATAGGAATGCTATTTATTTTTGAGTATTGACTTTGTATCCAGCTACATTGCTGAATTTATTTATTATATCTAGGAGTCTTTCAATAGAGTTTTGGTGGTCTTCTATGTATAGTATCATGTCATCTGCAAATAATGATAATTTAACTTCCTCTTTTCCTATCTTTACTCCTTTTATTTCTCTCTCATGTCTAATTTCTCTGGCTAGTATTTCCAGTACTATGTTGAGTAGGGGCAGTGATAAGGGACATCCTTGTCTTGTGCCTGATTTTAAGATAAAGGCTTGCAGTTTTAGCCATTTAATATGATCCTGGCTGTTAGTTTGTCATAGATGGGCTTCATCATACTGAGGTAAAGACCATCTATTCCAATTATCTGTAAGATTCTTATCATGAATGGGTGTTGGATCTTATCAAAAGCTTTTTCTGCATCTATAGAAATGATCATGTGATTCTTACTTTTGGTTCTATTGATATGGTGGGTTACATTTATTGATTTATATATGTTGAACCATCCCTGCATGCCTGGGATGAATCCCACTTGGTCATGGTGTACAATCTTCATGATGATTTGCTGCATCCTGTTTGCCAATATTTTATTGAGAATTTTTGCATCTATGTTCACTAGAGAGATTGGCCTGTAGTTCTGTTTTTTAGTTGAGTCTTTCTCAGGTTTTGGTACTAGAGTAATATTTGTTTCCAGGAATGACTTAGTGAGAATTGCTTCCATTTCAATTTCATTGAACACTTTGAGGATTGTCAACATTAGGTCTTCTTTGTATTTCTTGTAGAATTCCACAGTGAATCCGTCTGGGCCTGGGCTCTTCTTTGTGGTAAGGACTTAATTACATTTTCAACTTCATTGGTAGAAATTGGGTTATACAGCAGTTTTATATCTTCTTGATCCAGCTTTGGTGGTTCATATGTTTCTAGCAATCTGTCCATTTCTTCTGTGTTATCAAACCTATGAGAGTAGAGGTTTTTAAAATAGGTATTGATGATCTTTTCTATTTCCACAGGGTCTGTAGTGATTTCACCTTTTTCATTCCATATTGCATGAATTTGAGTCTTTTCTTTCCTTTTTAAAATTAGGTTGGCTAGGGGCTTTTCAATTTTATTTATTCTTTCAAAGAACCAACTCTTTGATTCATTGACTCTTTGTATTGTTTTCTTAGTCTCTATTGCATTAATTTCTGCTCTGATCCTTATAATTTCCTCCCTTCTTTTGGCTTTGGGCTTGATTTGCTCTTCTTTTTCTACATGTTTGAGGTGTAGTATCAGGTGGTTTATTTGTGTTTGTTCTGTTTTCCTAATATGGAAGCTCAGTGCAATAAATTTTCCTCTGAGGACCACTTTCATTGCATCCCACAGGTTCCAGTAAGTTATAGTTGTATTTTTGTTTGTTGTTTAATTTCTTCTTTAATTTCTTCTGTGACCCACTGATTGCTCAAGAGTGTATTATTCAATTTCCATGTGTTTGTGTGGTTTATGCATTTTCTTTTACCATTAATTTCTAGTTTCATGTCTCTATGATCTGATAACATGCATGGGATAATTTCAATTCTTTTGCAATTACTTAAATATGTTCTGTGGGCTAATATATGGTCAATTTTAGAGAATGTCTCATGCACTGCTGAGAAGAATGTATATTCTGATGTTGTTGGGTGGAACACTATATACATCTATCAAGTCCATTTTTTCACAGTGATTTAGTTCGTTATTTCTTTGCTGACTTTCTGTCTAGGTGATCTGTCCCTTTGTGTCAGTGGTGTGTTAAGATCTCCTGTTATTGCTTATTTGATTTTTCATTTCTGTTAATACTTGCTTTGTATAACTGGGTGCTCTGGAATTTGGTGCATATATATTTAAGATTGTTATCTCTTCCTCTTGAAGTTTTCCCCTAATTAGTATGTAGTGACCTTCTTTATCTCTTCAGATCATTCTTGGTTTGAAGTTCACATTGTCTGCAAACAGAATAGCTACTCCCCCCCACCTTTTTTTGAGTTCCTGTTGCATGAAGCATTGTTTTCCATCCTTGGACTTTCAGTCTGTGAATTTTTTGGGGGGTTAGATGGGTTTCTTATAGACAGCATATGGTTGAACATTGTTTCTTGATCCATTCTGCCTGTCTGTTTCTGTTAATTCGTGAATTGAGGGCATCTACATTAATGGTTATAACTGTTATATATCATTTTATTGTTAACATGTTATCTCTCTGCTGTTGTATCTTTACCTTTCCATTCTGTTTAGTTGTCTGCCTTCCTTAGTGTTTTTTTTCAGTGTATCTAGAATGTCTTTCAGTATTCTTTGCAGGGTTGGTTTGGTGATCATGAAATTCTTCAGCTGTTCTTTGTCATGGAAGTATCTTATTTCTCCATCCATTTTGAAGGACAGTTTTGCAGGGTACATCGGTCTGGGTTGAAGGATTTGAAACACTTCACTCCATGCTCTTCTTGACTTCATTGTTTGTGTTGAGAGGTCTGCTGTGATTCTGATAGGTTTTCCTTTATAGGAAAACCTCTCTTTTCTCTCTAAAAGCTTATAATATTCTGTTCTTATGTTGGATTTCTGGGATGATGATTATTATATGTCTGGGTGTAGTTTTATTTTGTTTATGGCTGTTTGGAGTTCTATATGCTTCACTAATCTGTATGTCAGTTTCCATTCTCATGTTTGGGAAGTTTTCAGCTATTACTTCTGTAAATAGCCTCTTGATATCATTTGTGTTGTCCCCTTCTTTTTCATTTATCCCTATTAATCTTATGTTGTTTTTCTTTGCATCATCTTGCAACTATTGCTTTGTTATTTCCTGATTTCTTGTTATTTTTAGAAGATCTTTCCTGTTCACTAGCTGCAATCTTATCTTCAAGGTCTGAAATTCTATCTTCACTTTCATTGAGGTGGTTTTGACAACTTTCAATAGAGTTTTTGATTTCCTCTATATCTCTTTGAATCTGCTTTATGCATTTTGTTTGTTTCTTAAACTGTTCATTCAGGGATTCTATCATTTTTGCTTTGTCCCTCCAATTTTTTAGCTGTGTCTTTGTTGGATGTATTCACAATTTCTTTCACTACATTTATCATTTCTTCTTTTACCTGGGAGATTATTTCTGATTTGAGTTCCTTCATAGCTTCCCATATTTGTTTCTTTATTTCAGTTGATATCATTTCAGGTTTTTCAGGTTTATGACTAGTATTTTCTTCTATGTATGTGTATCCCTGGCTTTCTTGGGTTGGGCTGGAGGTTTGAGGTTGCATTTTGGTCTTTTGTTTTGTCATTTTCCTATATTTCCCTGTTTCCAGTGATGTTCCAAAACATTCCCTGGGCGTGTTGGAAATCACCTCCTGTTCTCTCAGCTCCTCCCGGGACTCAAGCTGTCAAACTGCCCCCTGGCCAGCACGGGGGACCTGGAACTCCCCTCGGAGCACAGGCCTGACTCCTCTCCCCCTGCAGGCCTAACTCCCTCTCTTGGTGGCATGGGCCTGGTCTCCTCCCCTCTCTCGGCTGTGTGGGCCTGGTCCCCTGGTTGAATAAAGGTCACTGGGCATGGTCCACTCAAACAGGCAAAACCTCTGCAGACTAGTCCAGTGTCCTAGGGGGCTGGGTGAGCACCCAAGTGCTGGGAGTGATGTTCCAAACTGGCCCCCTCCAGTGCCCTGGAAGTTGGAACTCCCTGAGCAGCACGTGCAAGCCTACCTCCCCTCTCCTTAGTTTTCTGTCTTAATGATCTGTCCACTGCTAATAATGGGATATTAATGTATCCTACTTATGCTGTATGAAAACTATCTCTCCTTTTAGAACCATTTATATTTGCTTTACATATTTGGATACTCTAATATTGAATTAATATGTACTGAAAATTGTTATTTTTCTTTTGGTGGATTGACCCTCTTTTCATATCTTACTTTATCACTTTTTATTGAGCTTGATTTAAAATCCATTTTTTCTAATGAAACTATAGCTATCTCTGATGTCTTGTAGATTCTAATTTCATAGAATATCTTATCATACCTCTACTTTAAGTGCATGCATAGCCTTAGAGGGAAGGAGAGTTCTCTGTAAGTAACATATATTTGGGTCTTTTTTTTAAATTCACTTTACGTTTTTTAATTGAAGAATTTACTTCATTTTTTTCTTCAGCATAACTATCAATAGATAAGATTTTAATAAATATATTTTGAAGCTTTCTAGTTTTATTATAGTTCTTTTCTTTTTTTTTTCCTTTTGTCACAGCTCCTTTTGGTTAAATAAATGACTTAAATTGGGTTATTAGATTCCTTGATTATTTCTCATTTGTGTGTTGTAGATTTTTGCTTTGTGTTTACCATGAGACTTATGAAGAACATCTTTTGATTATAACAAACTATTTTTAAACAATCTGTATCAATTTTAATTTTTAATTCTCTTTAAAATAATTTTTTTAAAAACTAGCTTTAGAAAACAGCTCACCGTGATTATAAAGATAACAAGCAAAAAAATCTTAATTAAAGACTCTATACCTCTCTTATTATATTTTAAATGTTTGATATCACATTTTACATCCATTTGTATTGCTGTCTCAACATATTAATGCAGTTTTTTAAATTGCTTTTTGGTTTTTCAATCTTCATGTCAAAGATACAAGATTTCCCTAACACGGTGGTGTTGGCGAGAGGAGTCTGAGTTCATGTTCTTCCCTTCTTCTATTGACCTTGGATGATACAGCTAGCAAGAGAAGTTTGAAATATACCTCCCTTCCTCTCTTGGTGGGACTCAGGGCCTGGAGACCAGAGGGAACATCGATGACACAGTAGGACCCTGGCTAATGTACACATGATGGACGGGCAGAATTAGAGGCATGAAAATGTACCATGTAACATTAGCAACATGAGTCAACAGGTGATCTATGACCTTTCTTTTTGTTTTTACTGTACTCACATTCTCTTCTGCTCTTTCATCAACTATCTTATTTGACTTTATGATACTTTTATCCAGGTAAACATTGTCTCTCCTCTTTCTGATTCACTTCAAAACTCTTAAGCCTTCTCTTCCAATCTTTCCTTCTGTGTTCTATACCTACTCAAAATCTGGATGACCAACCTGTGCCCTCCAATTATTCTCCTACTATATTAATCATTCATCTCTCCATCCTACGCTCTATCCTGCTAAGCCTCACCACCACAACAACAGAGTAAAATTACTGTTTTAAGTGGAACATCACTGCACAAAAGTTCCTGATATAAGTTGTATTATATCATATTTATGTATAGTATGAGTAGCCAGGCTGTACTTGAGTCTGTTGTTAGTGCCAACTGAACTACTTCATGTCACACATGATATAACCATATTTTCCATAAGACAACACTGAGATCATAAGAGGTCATAATGATCACCAAGGGAATGGACCCTGAGTCAAATAGTCAAACAGAAAACAGATCCTCAGTCTTGATATATTGGGAAGGTATGTTTAGGGATAAACATAAAGAATAAGAAGCATATGTATCTGGAAAATGTCTATAAGAACATATGCCACCTAGGAAAGCCTCAACAATAATGACAAGGCTATTTAACATAAGAAATATGAAAGTGTCAACATAGGGAACAAAATAAAATAGAAAATGACAAGACTAAGAAGGGAAATGCAATCCCAAACACCCAGCCCATTCAGGATGAGTCAAGAACAAAAACATAGAAAAAATCGGAAGCCAACAAATAGAATTCTCTGAAATGATAGCAACATAAGTTTAAAAAATGCAAGAAGCCATAGAGAAAATAATTTCTAAGGTGCAAAAAGAAATGACTACCAAAATAAAAGACCTAAAATCAGACACATAAACAAATAGAAGAGCTCAGGAAAATGATGGAAACAGTGAATTCCAAACATGGACAAGAAATTGAACCAATGAAACAGATCCAAACAGAAATTCAGGAGATTAAAAACTCCACTGAAAATATGTGCAGCATATTGAATGAAAGTGAGGCTGGAACACCAGATCTAGGAGTCAGGAAAGTGACTGGCAACCAGGAAATGAAATATACCTTTAAAATAACAAGAGACAACAAAATATCAATCCAATAGCTACAGAATGAAGCAAAGAAGACCAACATGAGATTAACTGGAATCAGTGAGAAAGCTGGAGGTAACAAAAGCCATTAAAAAACCTCTTCACAGAATCAATGGCAGAAAACTTCCCAAACATGGATAAATAATTTGATATACAAATAAATGAAGCACCTAGAACTTTAAGTAGCCATGATCAAAAACCCTCAAATAAAGGAAAGCTTGGAGTGAGGTATTTCAAGTCCTAAAGGAAAACAATCTTCAACCCATGATAATGCTGACACAACACAATGAAACTTATGGGATCCAAAGAAAACAGTCTTACAAGGAAAATTTATAGTAATAAGCTCATGCATCAGGAAAATAGAGCAAACTCACAGAAACAATCTAATGTTAAACCTAAAAGTTCTGGAAAAAGAAGAATAAATTAAACCCAAAGCTCACATGAGGAAGGAAATCATAATAATAACAGGAGAAATTAACACAATAAAGGCTAACAAAACAATACAAAGAATCAATGGATTGAAAAGTTGGTTCTTGGAAGAATAAATAAAATTGATAAATCATTGGCAAACCTCATCATGAAGAGGAAAGAAAAAACAAATTTCAAGCACTTAGGAATGAAAACTGGGAAATCACAATGGGTCCCACAGAAATCCAGGAGATTGTTAATACCTACAATGACAACATATATTTGAACAAGATGGAAAACATGGAAGAAATGGACAGATTGCTATATATAATCACATTTCCAAAACTAAATCAAGAAGGAATAAAAATTTTAAATAACCCAATATTAATCAATGAAATTGAAAATGTAATTAAAATTTTACCAAAAATGAAAAGCTCAGACCCTGATGGATTCACCATTGAATTTAACAAGAAATGTAAAGAAGAACTAATGCCAATAGAGGTGATACTCTTTAAAGAAATTAAAGGGAATCAGTACTTCCAAAATCATTCCTGGAAGCAAGTATTACCCTGATTCCAAAACCAGAGAAAAACTCAAACAAAAAAGAAACTACAGTCCAATCTCCCTAATGAACATAGACACAAAAATCCTTAATAAGATGCTGGCAAACAGAATGCAGCTAATTATCAAGATTATATATCATGATCAAGTAGGATTCATTCAAGAGATGCAGGGATGGTTCAACATACACAAATCAATAAATCTAATACACCACATTAACATAACCAAAGACAAAAATCACATGATCATCTCAATAATGCACAAAGTCCATCACCTTTCAAGATAAAAGCCCTTCAGAAAATTGAAATATTTAGTCTTTTTTTGCACATGCTCTTGACTATTTTATTGAAAGATTTATATGCCATATCTCTAATAAAACAATTTTCTTTCCTATTAACATTGTTGATATATAAAGTTGTATTTATTTCATTGAAATTTAATGCTGAATGGACATACATCATACTTTTCTATGTTTGATTTTTTTAAAATTTTTTTTATTTAAAGAGAAAAAAACAAAGAAGTAGAAATATTATAGAATTTTTTAAAAAAGGATAAACAGTAAGAGATCACTTGTTGATAAGTTACATATTGTCCTTGTAGAAATAGTTGTTCAAGTTACAAAATTAAAGCATAGAAAGTAGACATTCAAGCAGTGAGACTGCAAACAGTTCTGTTCAGCAATCCAACAAGAACTTAGAAGTATGGTTGTCAATCCTATACACTTAAATATTCATGCAGTTATATCTTTTATATCACTTCCTATTTCCTCTCTTTTTTACAATAGCAATTATGCATTTTTTAAAAATTTTATTTAAAGAGAAAAAAAGCAAAAGAAAAAGGGTAACAACAATACAGAATTCTAAAAGAAAAAAGAAAAAATACTAAGAAATCACTAATTGATAAATTACATATTGTCAACTTGGATGTAGTTGTTCAGGCTACAAAATTAATGGATACATAGTAGACATTCAAACAGTGAGACTGCAAACAGTTCTGCTCAAAGATCCCACAAAGATTCAGCAATATGGTCATCTATTTTACACACTCAAACATACATGCAGTTATATCCCTTAGAGCCCTCTCTTATCCTCTCTTTGTTACAGTAGCAATTACAGATTTTAGGTTTTATTACTCTTGTACTTCTTATCACTTTTTACACTAGAGACACAATGTGATATTTATAAATATGATTCTTATTTATTTCACTAATGAGGATAGTCTCAAGTTGTCTCCATTTACCTATGAAGGTCTCAAGATCATCCTTTTTTATAGCTAAGTAATATTCCATTGTGTAAAAATACCACATCTTTTTCAGCCACTCTGCAACTGATGGGCATCCTATTTGCTTCCAAGATTTAGTTATTACAAATTGTGCTGCTATGAACCTGAGGGCACATATATCACTGTGATATGTCCTTTTCAGTTTTTCTGGGAAATTACCCAGGAGGGGAATAGCTGGGTAGAAAGGAGCTTTCAGTGCTAGTCTTCTGAGAATTCTCCATATGGATTTCCATAGTGGTTGCACCATTCTACACTCCCACCAACAGTGGAGCAGTGTTCCCTTTTCCCCGCCACCTTGCCAACATTTGTTATCAGTTGATTTCTTGATGGCAGCTATTCTTTCCTGACTGAGACGAAATCTCAATGCTGTTTTAATTTACATTTCTCGAATGACCAGTGATGGTGAACATTTCTTCATGTATTTATTTGCCATTTGTATATCTTCATCTGAGAAATGTGTGTTCTTCTCAGATGCCCATTTTTGGAAAGGGTCTTTGAATTTGAGTAGCTTGATGTTTTTCAGTTCTTTATATGTTCTGGACATAAGTCCTTTGTCTGAGGGGTCGCTCACTAAAATTCTTTCCCACTCTGTGGGTTTTCTTTTCACTCTGTTGGTGATTTCCTTTGAAGTGCAGAAACTTTTCAATAATATGGGATACTATTTGTTGATTTTTTGAAGTGTTTCCTGTGCAGTTTGCATTTTGTTCATGAATTCTCTGCCTACCCCTATGTCTCCAAGACTTCTACCTACCTTGTCTTCCAGTAGATTTAGTGTTTGTGTTTTAATATTTAGGTCTTTGATCCATTTAGACTTTAGTTTTGTGCGTGGTGATATGCATGGATCTATATTCAATCTTCGGCACATGGAAAGCCAATTTTTCCAACACGATTTATTAAAGAGGCTGTCCATCTTCCAGTGGACATATTTAGCCCCTTTGTCAAATATCAGGTGGCTGAGTGTCTTTGAAGTTGTGCTTGCATCTTCTAATCTGTTCCATTGATCCTCAGGTCTATTTCTTTGCCAGTACCATGCTGATTTTATCACTGTGGCTTTGAAGTATAGATTCAAGTCAGGAATTGACATACCTCCTGCCTTGACTTTGTTGCCCAGAATTGCCTTTGCTATTCTAGGTTTCTTCTGTTTCCAAATGAATTTTAGGAGTGTTTTCTCTAGATCTGTGAGGTATGTCAATGGTATTTCGATTGGGATTGTGTTAAATCTGTATAACAGTTTGGGGAGTATGGCCATTTTCACAAAGTTGGTTCTTCCTCCCAAGAGCAAGGAATATCCTTCTATTTTCTAATATCTTCTTCAGTCTCCTTTTTCAATATAGTAAAATTTTCAGCATACAGGTCTTTTACATTTTCAGTTAGGTTGATTCCTAAGTATTTCATTTTTTTAGATGTTATCATAAAGGGTGATATTTCCATAATTTCTGTCTCAGTGAGGTTTTTGTTTGTGTACAGGAATGCTATTGATTTTTGAGCATTGACTTTGTTTGTATCCAGCTACACTGCTGAACTTGTTCATTACCTCTAGTAGTCTTTTAATGGAGCTTTTTGGGTTTTTTATATAGAGTATCATGTCATCTGCAAATAGTGATAATTTAACTTTGTCCTTTCCTATCTTTATTCCTTTTATTTCTCTCTCTTGTTTGATTGCCCTGGCTAGTGTTTCCAGAACTATGTTTAAAAGGAGTGGTGATAGTGGACATCCTTGTATTGTTCCTGGTTTTAACGTGAAACCTTTCAGTTTTTGTTCATTTATTATAATGTTGGCTGTTGGTTTGTCATAGATGGCCTTTATAAGGTTGAGGTAGACACCATGTATTTCAAGTTTCTGAAGGGTTTTTATCATGAACGTGTGTTGGACTTTGTCATAAGCTTTTTCTGCACCTATTGAGATGACTATGTGGTTTTTCTTTTTGGCTTTGTTGATGTGGTGTATTACATTTATTGATTTTTGTATGTTAAACCATCCTTGCATTCCTGGAATGAACCCTACATGGTCCTGATGTATAATCTTCTTGATGATTTGCTGCATTCTATTTGCCAGTATTTTATTGATAATCTTTGCATCAATGTTCATTAGTGAGATTGATCTATAGTTCTCCTTTTTAGTTGGATTTTTCTCTGGTTTTGGTATCAGAGTAATACTTGCCTCCAGGAATGATTTAGGGAGGGTTGCTTTCTTCTCAATTTCATTGAAGATTTTTAAGGAGTATTGGCATCACATCTTCTTTAAATTTCTTGTAGAATTCAGCTGTGAGTCCATCAGGACCTGGGCTTTTCTTTGTTGGTAAGTTTTTAATTACATTTCCCATTTCAATAGCTGATATTGGGTTGTTCAAAATTGCTATATCTTCTTGGTTGAGCTTTGGTAGTTTGTATGTTTCTAGAAATTTGTCCATTTCCTCTGTGTTTTCCACTCTATGCAAGTAGAGATTTTCAAAGTAGGTATTCATGATCTTTTGAATTTCCATGGGATCTGTAGTAATTTCCCCCTTTTCAGTTCTTATTGTGTGAATTTGGGTTTTTTCTTCCTTTTTCTTGGTAAGGTTAGCTAAGGGTTTGTCAATTTTGTTTATTCTCTCAAAAAACCAGCTTTTTGATTCATTATTTTTTTTTTAGTTTCAATTGCATTGATTTCTGCTCTAATCTTTACAATTTCCTCTCTTCTATCAGCTTTGGGTTTAGTTTGCTCTTCTTTTTCTAGATGCTTGAGATGGAGCATTAGGTTGTTTATTTGTGCTAATTCTGTTTTCTTGATATGACAGTTTATTGCTATATATTTCCCTCTTAAGACTGCTTTCATTGCATCCCATAGATTACAGTATGCTTTTTCTGTTTTCATTGAATTTTAGGTATTGCTTTATTTCTTCTTTAATTTCATCTGTAGCCCACTGGTTGTTCAAAAAGTTGTTATTTAATTTCCATGTATTTGTGCAGGTTTTGCAATTTCTTTTGCCATTAATTTCCAATTCCAGTGCACTATGATCAGATATTATATATGGTATAATTTCAATACTTTTGCATTGACTTAAGAATGTTTTATGGGATAATATATGGTCTATTTTGGAGAATGTCCCATGCACTGATGAGAAGAATGTGTATTCTGATGTGGTTGGGTGAAACACTCTGTAAACATCTACTAAGTCCAATTGCTCATAGGTATGATTCAGTTCTTTTATTTCTTTGCTGACTTTTGTCTAGTTGATCTATCTATTGTGACAGTGTGGTATTAAGGTTCCCTGTTGTAATTGTGTTCTTGTGTATTTGGTTTTTCATGTCCATTAATGTTTGTCTTATATAGTTCGGTGCTCCTGTATTTGGTGCATATATATTTATAATTGTTAGTTATTCCTCTTGAATTTTTCAACTAATGAGTATCTCTTTTAATCATTTTAAGTTTGAAGTTCACATTGTCTGCAATTAGAATAGTTACCCCTGCTTTGTTCTGGGTTCCTGTTGCATGTAATACTGTTTTCCATTCTTTAACTTTTAATCTATGAGTTTCCTTTTGGGTCAGATGTGTTTCTTGTATACAGCATATTGTGGGATCATGTTTCTTGATCCATTCTGTCAGTCTATTTCTTTTTATAGGTGAATTGAGGCCATTTACATTTATGGATATCACTGATATGTACTGGTTTGACTTTGCCATGTTATGTTCTAGTTATTTGCTTTCTGCTTTTCCCCCTTATTTAATTGCTTATCCTATCTGGTGGTTTCTTTCTGTTGTTGTTTCAGGGATTGTGGTCATTTTTATCTCTGTGTAGTATGTCTTTCAGTATTCTTTCTAGGGTTGGTTTGATGCATGTGAATTTGTTCTTTGTTGTGGAAGTATCTTGTTTCTCCATTAAATTTGAATGAAAGTTGTGCTTGGTACAATAGTCTGGGTTGAAAGTTGTTTTCTTTCAGGGCTTGAAATACCTCACTCCAAGCTCTTCTTGCCTTGAGGGTTTGTGCTGCAAAGTCTGCTGTGATTGGAATGTCTTTTCTCCAGCAGCTTTTAGTATTGTTTTTATGCTGTATGTCTGAGATCTTAATTATTATGTGTCTTGGTGTGAATTTATGCTGAATGTGACTGGGATTCTATATGCCTCACTTATTTGCATATCAGATTTTTTTCACATGTTTGGGAAATTTTCTTTTATTACTTCTGTGAATATTTTGGCTACATCGTTTGCTTTGACTTCTGCTTCTTCACTGATGCCTATTAATCTTATATTGTTGCTCTTGGCATCATCTTGAAGCTGTTGAATTGTCACTTCATGCTGCTTTGTTGTTTTTAAAAGTTCTGTCCTTTCATGATCACTAATGCAATCTTGTCCTCAAGGTCCAAAATCCTATCCTCAGCATCATTTAAGCAGTTTTGCAAGGTTTGAATAGAATTTCTTGTTTCTTGGATGTCTCTTTCAGTTTGTTTCATGAATTCTGCATGTTTCTATATTGTTTATTCAAGGTTTCAATCAGTTTCCCATGCTTCTCTACTGTTTTCTCAATTTCTTCTTTAGCTGCACTCAGCAACTCTTTTACTAAGTTGTTATTTCTGTCTTTATGTGGGAGAGTACTTCTAATCTGATTTCCTCTGTAGCCACATGGAGTTGTTTTTGTTTTTTTATTCCTTTCACTATCTTTTCAGAGGTTCCCAGTGCGTTACTTTTGGGGTTGTCTATTTCAATATCTCCTGCACTTGCTTCTGGTGGACTAGATATTTGAGACTGCATTTTGCTTTTTCATTTTGTCATTTTCACTCTGCCTGATGTTTTCTTTGTGTAGGAGGTGTTCACCCACACTCTTTTCAGACTCACCAAGCTCTTACAGTTAGTTGGAGGGGACTTTACTACTGCCCCTATTTACCCACTCTACATCTCTATTTAGAGGCATACTCACCACACTGGCACAGTTAATCCACTGTAGTCCAAGGTTTGCCATCTGGGAGCTAAATTCCCAGTTTTTCCTTGTTCTGGGATTCTGCCAGAGCATGCTATGAGGGCCCAAAGCTGGAATCTGGGTCCCACTAGCTGCTTGGCAGTTGCTGGGCATGACACAGTTAGGCCCCCATCCTTGTGTGTGCCCGGGATGGTCTGGGATGCAGTGGGTTGTCTTACCACCTGGAAGCAGGCTCAAAGTCCCTTTCCATGTGCTGGGATTCCAACAGAGCCCAGTGATTACCCAAAGCTGGAATCTGGGTCCCACTGGCTGCTTGGTGGTAGCTGGGTGTGGCCCAGTTAGGCCCCTGTCTCTGTGTGTGGCCCAGGATGGTCTGGGATGCAGTGGGTGGTCTTAACACCTGGGAGCAGGCTCAATATATAGTCTTTACCTCAACCTTATAAAAGCTATCTATGACAAACCAACTGAAAGCTTTCACTCTAAAATCAGGAACAGTACAAGAATGTCCACTATCACCACTCCTATTCAATATAGTTCTACAAACATTACCCAGAGCAATTTGACAAGGGAAAAAATTAAAAAGAATAAAGATAGTAAAGGAAAAAGTTAAATTATCATTTTTTGAAGATGACATGATAGTCTACACAGAAGACCCCAAAGATTCCACCAAAAACCTTTGTAGATTTAATATCCAAGTTCAATAGTGAAGTGGGATACAAAGTCAACACTGAAAAATCAGCAGGATCCCTGTACACAAATAACAAACAGAGAAATTAGGGAAAGCCTAATCCTTCACAATAGCACCTAAAAAGAATGAAATATTTAGGCATCAGTCTAACAAAGGATGTAGATCTGTGCAGTTAAATTTACAGTACCCTCTTTAAAAAGGAGATCAAAGAAGATATCAGAAACTGGAAAGAAATTCCTTGCTCTTGAATAGGAGGAACAAATATAGTAAAAATGACCAAAACTGCCAGACAGATTTAAATCAATCCCAATTAAGACACCAGTAGCATACCTCACAGATCTAGAGAAAACAGTCTTGAAATTCATTTGGAACCAGAAAAGACCTAGAACAGCAAAAGTAATTCTGGGCAACAAAGGCAAGTCAGGGGCATCACAATCCCAGACCTGAAATTATACTGCAAAACTACTGTGATAAAATCAGCATGGTATTGGCAAAAATAGACCTGTGGATCAGTGGGACAGAATAGATGAAACAGACACAACTCTAAATACCCTCAGTCACATTATCTCTGACAAATGAGCCAAACATGTTTTCTAGAAGAATGATAGTCTCTTCAATAAATGATTCTGGGAAAACTCGCTCTCCATATGCCAGAAACAAAAACTAGACCCATGTCTGTTGCCATGAACTAAAGCCAAAAGAATCAAAAATCTAAATATTAAAACAGAAACCCTAAATTTGCAGGAAGAGAAAATAGGCAGAAATTTTGAAGGCATAGTTGAAGGCAGAGACTTCATGAACAAAAGCCAAACTGCAAAGGATATATTACAAACAATCAACAAAAGGGATCTCATTTTACATAAAGCTTTTCACAACAAAAAAATTACCAACAGAGTGAAAAGACAATCCATAGAGTGAGAAAAACATATAGCCAGTTGTCCAACAGACAAAGAGCTTACATCTAGAACATATCAAGAATTTAAAAAAAATCAAAGACCCAGTCTAAAAATAGACATCTGAAATGAATACACACACTTCCCAGGTGAAGAAATACACATGGCAAATAAATACATGAAAAAATGTTCAACACCATTGGTCATTCATGAGATGCAAATTAAAACAAACACCATGACTTCTTCTCACACCAGAAGGAATGGCTGTCTTCCAGAAATCAACCAATAACAAATGATGGAGGGGCTATGGGAAAAAAAGGAATCCTTCTAGGTGTATAGACTGGTGCAATCACTGTGGAAATCAGTGTGGAGATTCCTTTAAAAACTAAGTTTGGAGATCCCATTCAATCCAGCTATTACCCTTCTGGGTATCTCCCCAGAAGAATTAAAAACATCACACCACAGCAATATATGTGCACTCATGGTTATGACAGCACAATTTGTAATAGTTGAATCTTGGAAACAACCCAATTGTCCACCAACTTAGGAATGGATAAAAAAGATGTGGGATTTACACACACACACATATATGTGTGTGTGTGTGTGTGTGTGTGTTTACATGTATAGGCATATATGAATTATTTGGAGACTTCTAAAAGTAAGAATAAACATTACATATCAAGACCATACTCATAAGTGAAATGAATCAGATTCATATGTGCAAATATTGTATTGTCTCACTATTGTGAGAAACTGAACAAGTAAATAAAATACAAAATATACAATAGATATTGTGAATTGTAAGAAACTATTCAAAAGACAAACTATGATGGGATAAAGGAGGAAAGGGAAAAAGAAAAAAATATATGTGTAACTAAGATGGTTAAGATAGTTATACAGCTAGTTTCTCTCAATTCATTGAAAAGAAAAGTTCCTGCTAATACTGTTTGGACCAAATATAATTCCTTTATCTTGTATTGTGAATAACTACTATGGAGACAACAATATAGAGTGATTTGATTATTGTAACTGTCCTACTAATGTCTTTTTTTTTATTTAAAGACGGGGGAAGCAAAACAGAAAAAAGGGTAGAAACAAGACAGAATTTCAAAAAAAATAAACAGTAAGAAAT
Source organism: Hydrochoerus hydrochaeris (assembly GCA_004027455.1). Lineage (NCBI taxonomy): Eukaryota > Metazoa > Chordata > Mammalia > Rodentia > Hydrochaeridae > Hydrochoerus > Hydrochoerus hydrochaeris. Next base: position 771 of record PVLA01002211.1, on the reverse strand, counting down.
CACTATTTGATACATTACATATTGTCTTCTTGAATATAGTTGTTCAAGTCACAAAATTAAAGCATATAAAGTGAACATTCAAACAGTGAGGCTACAAACAGTTCTGTTCACCCATCCAACAAAAACTTAGTAACATGATTATCAATCCTACACTCTTGAGTATAATACAGTTATCTCTTTTAGAGCACTTCCTTTTCCTCCTCTTGCTTTTTTAAAAATTTTTTTTATTTAAAGAAAAAATTTTGAAACAGAAAGAGGGTAGAAACAATACAAAATCTCAAAAACAAAACGAAACAGAAAAAAACAAAAATAGTAACCAGTAAAAATCACTAGTTGATAGTTACATACTGTCCTCTTAGATGCAGTTGTTCAAGTTACAAAAGTAAAGTTCACAAAGTGGACATCCAAACAGTGAGACTGCAGTCAGTTTTGCTCATCCATCCAACTAAAACTTTAGCAACATGCTTATTAATCCCACACACTCAAACATATATGCAGTTATATCCTTTAGAATACTCTCTTTTCCTTTTTTTTCTTTACAGTAACTATAATCCATTCCCATAAACTACTTAGAAGTTCTACACATGTATACGTCTCTACACATGTACCTAGCCTTTCTGTATTAGAGGGAGAAACAAATCAAAACAAGTCAGCAATACAAATTCCTAGAGAAACACAAAATGAAAAGAACATACAAAAACACAACACTAGGTGATCTATGGTAGTCACTATGATGTCTCTTGTTATTTGCAATAAAATTGTCTATATCGT